>JAUKWC010060828.1:0-37607 GCA_032356245.1 Endocladia muricata | reverse complement strand
GATCCCATCTCGAACTCGGAAGTGAAACCATTCAGCGCCGATGATAGTGTGGGGCTTCCCCATGTGAAAGTAGGTCATCGCCGGGTTTTATTCGTACAGAAGGGCCACCCGCAGGGGTGGCCTTTTTGCGTTTGTGTCGGATTCGTTGCTCGTCACACGCGATGACAACCGAACTGATCGACGGCGCTCACCGTAAGCCTTTGCGCTCACGCCCTTTGTCACCCATGCGAGAGAGACCGGAATGCTGATTGCTGACATTCTCAGGACCAAGGGCGCCGGCGTAGAAACCGTTGCCGTCACGGCAACGTTGCAGGAAGCCGTGCAGATCCTGGCTCGCCGACGCATCGGAGCGTTGCTGATCAGTCGTGACGGACGTCATATCGACGGCATTCTCAGCGAGCGCGACATCGTCCGGGCACTGGCTCAGGAAGACATCGACTTCGACTCCACGTCGGTGGGCGACCTCATGGTGACAAGCGTGCATACCGCCGAGCCCTCGGCCACGGTGTCGCAGGTAATGGCCCTGATGGACGAAAAGCGTATTCGGCACGTCCCGATCGTGGTCGAAGGAAAGGTGCTCGCCGGTGTCGTCAGCATTCGCGACATCGTCAACGCCCGTTTGCAGGAAGCGGAGTCGGAGCGTGAGCAGATGGCCGACTACATCGCCAATCGCACGTCGAGCTGAAACTGCAAGACACTGATTCTACTGGCGGTACCCATTACACTGGGAACTGTTCGGCGCGCTCGCGTCGCGCGAAAACCGGGGATAGCCGTTATGAGTCTGGTCGGAACATTGGGGCGCGTCGCGCTGGGTGTCGTGGTCGCCAAAGGCGTAGGCAAGATGATGTCGAATCGCGGCGGCGGCGGTTCGGGCGGTGGGCTGGGCGGCATGCTCGGTGGCGGCTCCGGAGGTGCGGGCGGCGGTCTTGGCGGGATGCTCGGCGGTCTGCTTGGCGGCCAATCCGGATCCGCTGGCAATGCGCAGTCCGGTGGACAATCCGGTGGTCTGGCAGGCGGTCTGGGAAATCTGGGTTCGATGCTGGGTGGCAAGTCATCGGGTGGCGGCGGCATGAGCGGCGCGCTCGCCGGCGGTGGCCTGGGCGGCTTGCTCGAGAACATCGGTGGTGGTGGCTCCGCTGCCGCGGCAACCGGTTCTGCCGCGGCACCGAATCCGGGTAGCCTTGGCGATCTGCTCAACCGTTCCCTGCAGGGAGAAACGGTGGCAGAACCTGATCCGCAACAGGAGGCGCTGGCCCGCGTGTTGATCCAGGCCATGGTCAATGCCGCCAAGTCGGACGGCACCATCGATGCGGAAGAGCAGCGCAAGCTCGTCGAGCACCTGGGTGAGGATACGACCGCTGAAGAACGCGAGTTCGTGCTCGGCGAGATGCGGGCGCCGCTCGATCTCGACGGCTTTCTGGCCACTGTGCCTCCTGGCGCGGAGCGTCAGGTCTACACGATGTCGCTGATGGCCATCGAGTTGGACGAGCCGGCCGAGGCTCAGTATCTGGACAAGCTCCGAGAGGGCATGAATCTTTCCAAGGAAGATGCGGACGCGATCCATCGCGAACTCGGGGTCGGTGCACTTTACAGCTGACCGGATTGCCGGCGCTGCGGCGGATGGGGCTGCAGCGCGGGTTCGTTTGTCGGCGTATTGCCGGGTGCAGCGGGGTTGCCTGTCTCGCCTTGCTGCTCTCGCTTGCCGCATGCGCGGGTGGGGATTCGAAACGCGCTGCCGATCGGGCAAGGCTCGATGCGTTTCCCTCTCCAGCGCAGCACGACGGTGACTTCCGGCACCACCGGCAGGCAATAGCCGGCTGGATAGACGAGCGGGCCCTGCCGGGGCGTTCGGCCTATGAACGTGCGCTCAACCTGCCGTTCGAACGCGCCGCTGTCGATCGGGTGCCAGGGCGCGGCACCTTTCTTCTGTTGCACGGGCTGAACGATTCACCCTGGGTCTGGCACGACATGGCGCCCGAACTGGCCGCCCGCGGGTTTGCCAGCCGGGCAATCTTGTTTGCCGGGCACGGATCGACTCCGAAAGACATGTTGCAGGTGCGAATGGAGCGCTGGTTGGACGATGCCCGGCTTCATCTGGACGCGTTGCTCGCCGACGGGGGGCCGGTGTACATCGCAGGCTTCTCCATGGGGGCGGTCATTGCCACCCACCTGGCGCTCGACCGACCCGACGTCGCCGGGTTGCTCTTGGTTTCACCGGCTTTCCATAGCCGACTGAACCGGTTTTTGCGCTGGTCCGGACTGTATGGGCTGGCCCGGCCCTGGGTCTTCGGCACCATGCTGGCGGAAGACAACCCGATCAAGTACAACTCGATCGCGGTGAACTCGGGCTGGCAATATTTCCGGCTGACTCGTCTGCTCAAGCGACGCTGGGGCGTGCGCCACCGCGTGGCGGTGCCTACCCTGATCGTACAGAGCGAGGACGATTCGGTCGTCGATACTGCCTACACGCAACGCTTGTTCGACAAGCGGTTCGTTCACCCGGACAGCGAGTTGCTCACGTATGTTGCCCTCCCCGCCGGCTCACCGCGCGCCGATGACATCTGCGACAGGTGCACACGACGACAAGGGGCTTGGCCCGGCAAGCGCGTACTGAGCCAGTCGCACTTGGGATTGATGTATTCGCCGGACAATCCACTGTTCGGCGAGAACGGACACATCCTTGTCTGCAACGGAAACGAGTACCCGGTATTCGCTGCCTGTCTTCGCGCGACTGGACATTGGCTGGGTGCACAGCATGCCGAGTCCCCGGACGGGGTACCGGTTGCGAGGAGTACCTGGAACCCGGATTGGACGGGGTTCTGGTCAAGGTTCGATGCGGTTTTTCCGTCCCCGGGGGCGTAGGCACCGGTTGCAAGTACGCTGTGCGCGTGTTGGCTCGGGCCGTTCGGTGTACGGATCTTGCACGTGCACGGGCCGGCAGCCCGGCAGATTGACCGTTCGCTGCGACCGAGTCCTGCGCGGCGGTCTACTCTCGTTGCGGCGGCGGGTGCCGCCACCGCCTGATCTTCAGCCATGACCCCGGACCGCACGCTTGCTCTCGATGATCTGATCGCCTGTCCGACGTGCGATTGGCTGCATCACCGAGCGTCGCTCTCCAGCGGCGAGTCGGCGTGCTGTGCGCGCTGCGATCACCTGCTGCAAAGTGCACGGCCGAACACGGTGGATCGATCGCTGGCCGCCGCATTGAGCGGGGCGCTGCTACTCGTCATGGCGGTGTGCCTGCCGTTCCTGTCGCTATCGCGGGCTGGACTGGGAAGCCGGATCACGGTATTCGATGCCTTCGTGGCCCTTTGGGACGGAGACTTTCGCTGGCTGGGCGTGCTGACGCTGGCGTTGATCATCCTGCTACCCCTGCTGCGTTTCGCGCTGCTGATCGCCGCACTCCTGCCATTGTGGGTCGGCCGGGTGGCGGGGCGGGGTGCTCTGCTAGCCTTCAGGGCGGCAACCCGCCTGCAACCCTGGGCCATGGCGGACATCTTCATGGTCGGCGTCGCCGTGTCCCTGTTCAAGGTCGGAACGGTGGCGCGGTTGCAGATCGAACTGGCCTTCTGGTGCCTGCTGGCTGCCATCGCGGTGTCCTGGTACCTGGCCCGCGTGTTGTGCCCCGACACGGTGTGGCGTCTTCTGGCTGCCCATGGCAGGCTTTCGTGAGGGTCAGTTCGAGCAAGGGGTTGACTGCCCGCCAGGCGGGCCTGGCACGCTGCAGCGTGTGCGGCACGCTGCACCGCCAGGCCGGACGCATCGTCTGCAGGCTGTGCGGATCACGCGTGCATTCGCGCGTGCCGCGCGGTCTGCAGCGTGTGTGGGCCTTTCTGTCGGTCGGCATCCTGGTCTACATTCCCGCGATGCTGCAACCGGTGATGTCGACACGATCGCTCGCGACTCACTCGGAAGACACCATCATCAGCGGTGTCCTGCACCTTGCGGACGATGGCAGTCCGGGCATCGCGGCTATCATCTTCGTAGCCAGCATCTGCATCCCGGTCATCAAGTTCGTCGTCATCGGCGGGCTGGCATTGAGTCTGCAGCGCGGTTGGCCAATGTCCGAGCACGCTCGTCATCGCCTGCATCGACTGACGGAATTGATCGGACGCTGGTCAATGATCGACGTCTTCGTGGTCGCGGTACTCACCGCGCTGATCCAGTTAGGCACCTTCATCACGATCACGCCGGGCCCCGGCATCGAGGCCTTTGCGCTTGCCGTGATCTTCACCATGCTCGCCGCGAGTTCTCTGGACCCGCGTCTCTTCTGGGATCACGACATCGATGGTAGTCCGCGAACCCGCTGAACCGATGCGCCGGCCTGCGCCGCACGGAGCGTGGTGGCGCAGGTTCTCGCTTGCTTGGCTGCTTCCCGTTGCCGCGGTGCTGTTTGCGCTGCTGGTGTTGTGGCAGAGCATCACCGATCGCGGCCCACTGGTATCGATCGGCTTCGACGAAGCCGGCGGCGTCATCGCCGGCGAGACGCGTATCCGGCGCAACGAGGTCGACGTGGGCACCGTGGAGGCGGTTCGCCTGGCTGACGATCTGGATTCGGTCATCATCGAGGCGCGCATGGATCCTTTGGTGGCGCCGTACCTGGATGCCAACGCCAGGTTCTGGATCGTCAACGCGCAGGTCAACACGACCGAGATCTCGGGCTTGTCCACGTTGCTGTCCGGCTCCTACATCGGCGTCGATTGGGACGACACGGACGGTGAACGCGTCTACGAATTTACCGGGCTCGAGGAAGCCCCGCTCACCGGCCGGGGTACGGCCGGCCGACGCGTTACCGTGTCCGCGGACGAAGCGGGCTATATCGTGGTCGGCTCACCGGTCTTCTTCCGCCAGATCGAGGTCGGGCGGGTGGAGCGTCGTCGTCTGTCGGACGATGCCAGTCAGGTGCTGTTCGATGTGTTCATCGAAGCGCCCTACCACGACTTCCTGTATCCGGAATCGCGGTTCTACAACGTCACCGGGCTTGACGGGCACATCGGCTCGGATGGCGTCTCGGTGCGGGTGGAATCGATCGCTGCGTTCTTCACCGGCGGGGTCGCCTTCGTCAACCCGGACGTGCTTGCAGGCCTGCAGCCGGTCCCGGCCGACGGCTCTCGATTCACGTTGCACTCCGGACGCCGCCAGGCACTGGAAACCTTCGTCCAGGGCGAGGAGGACGATCGATTCCGCTACACGGCGATCTTCCCCGGATCCGTGAAGGGTCTGAAACGCGACGCGCCGATCGAATACGCCGGCCTGCCGGTCGGACGCGTCGTCGATGTCTCGCTACGCATTCCGGACAGCCCCGGCAAACCGGCCGATGCGGTAGCCGTCCTGCAGTTGCAACCGCGCCGTCTCGGCATACCGGATGCCGACCCGGAGCGGGTGCTGGACGAGCTCGATACCCTGGTAGGCGAGGGACTGCGAGCCCAGTTGTCGACCGGCAATCTGCTGACCGGCTCCCTGGTGGTCAAGCTGGTCGATGACGATGCCGCGCCGAGCGCCTCGGTGGATCGGAACGCCAGACCCTACCCGATCCTGCCGACCACGGATTCGAATGTGGAAGCGGTCACCCGGGATGTGGAAGAGCTCATCAGCAAGCTGTCCGAGCTACCGCTCAACGAACTGGTCGAGGCTGCGACCGGTCTGCTGCGCGACAGTCGGGATCTGATCGGATCACCGGCGGTGGGGGCATTGCCTGCGCGGCTCGGCGAATCGCTCGATTCCATCGCGGCGTCGGCGGCACGCGTGCAGGTCGCAGCGGACGGGCTGCCGCAATTGGTCTCGGCGTTGACCCGCGCTTCGCGCAACGCGGACGACGTGCTGGACGGTCTGGCGCCGGATTCTGAAATCTATATCGAACTGTCGGCTACAGTGCGCGAACTGCGGCAAGCTGCGCGCTCGATCGCAGGCTTTGCCGAAGTGCTCGAAGACAACCCTTCCGCCGTGTTCACCGGACGCCGATGATGATGCTACCCACCGTCTCCCGCAGGATGCGGCACTGCCTGGCGGTTTGCGCACTCTTCGGCTTGTCCGGCGTCCTGCTCGGTGGCTGCTTGTCCGGTCCGCCACCGGCGCGCTATCTGCTGGAGCCCGCCACGAACTCGGCCGCCGTGGCGTCGAACCGGGGGGCGGCCGTTGCGCCGGTAGCACTCGGACTGCGCACGGTCACTCTGCCTGGCTACGTTAAGGATTCGGCCATCACCGCACGCGGCACGGGCCGACGTCTGTCCTTCGACGAAGGTTCGCACTGGGCGGAAACACCGGATGCCGCCGTGACGCGGGTGCTCGCCGAGAGCATCCGCCGCCGTTCGGGCGGGGATGTGCTGGTGGAACCGCTGCCACGCGGATTCGATCCGGCCGCCCGGATCGAGGTCGTCTTCGATCAGTTGCTGGGTAACCAGCGTGGCGGGGTGGATATCGGCGGACAGGTTCGCCTGATCAGTGGTGACGGGCGTCGCCTCGACCAGATCGTGCCGTTCGGGTTCAACTACCGCGCCGGCGGGGAAGATTACAGCGGCTACTTCGCAAGCCTTGCCGTAGGCCTCGATGATCTGGCGAAACTGATCACCGAGCGGCTGGCCGCATCCCCTGGCTGAAGACTGACGCAGCGTTCAGTCGAGCCACAGCCGTGTGCCGAAAGGCGTGCACGCGTCGCTATCTCGCGGGGTAGCCCACAGCACCTCGAATGCGGGCGCATCGCCAGCCGGGCCGTGCAGATCGCCGAGCACGATGATCAGGTCCGGGCGGTGCCGCGCCGCGGCGGCCAGCAGCGGCCGGAAGTCGGTGCCGTTCCCGCCCGCGACCGGCAGCGCATCGAAGACCTGTTGACCGACGCGCACGAGTCGCTCGCACCGCACGCGATCATCGCCGGCGATCAGCCAGAGTTCGGCGCGGTACACCCGCTGCACACGCGCCACTTCGCGTGCGAAGCGCAGCAATTGTTCATTGTCGATCGAGCCGGAAACGTCCACGACCACGACCAGAAGTGGCACGGCCCGCTGGCTGGTGATGCCCGGTTCCCACGGTAGCCGCCTGCCGCTGGAAGTACGGCCCCGGTTCGCCAGCCAACTGCGTGAAGGCCGGGACCAGGACCGATCAGGCTCCGGGCTGAGCGCGCGGGCCAGACGGGTGCGCAGATACGGTTGCCACGCCGTGCGGCCCGGGCGTGTATCGGCTCCCAGGACGCGCAGCAAGGACTGGAATCCATCCGCAGCATGCGCCCGGCCGAGCCGCTCGCGCCACTGGCGCTCATCCTGGGCCGCCGACTCGGCGCACTGCTGCTGACCGGGCGCAAGGTCTGCCAGCATGCTGCGAAACAGCTCGCGGGCGGCCGCGGCACGGGGGCCATCCCGCTGCTCGAGCCGCTGATCGGGCGCGTGGTGCGACGAAACGGCGGCCGATGCAGCGCTGCGCTGCTGCGCATCGCTTGCCGTGCGCTCGTCACGCGGATCGCGCTGCGAGCCCGAGCCTGCACCACGGGGCTCGGTTCGATCATCGATGGCGCGGTACAGCGACTCGACATCCCAGCGCTGCAGGCTGGATTCGAGCGAGTCGTCGATCGAGAGCGTCCGTCGCAGGAGCTCGTCGATCCGTACCGATCCCTCGGGCAGGTCCAGCCAGTCATGATTTACCAGACTTGCATTGACGATGGCGTCGGCCGCCCCGTTCCAGAGTCGTGCGTCCACGTTGCCGATCCGCTGGGCCAGCGCGTCGCGACGGGCCACGTGGCGCAACGCGACGTGCAGCACGTGGTGGGCTACCAACCCGGTCTGCGTTCGAAGCGGCAGGCGCTCCATGCTCGCCAGGTAGGTCAGGGTCAGCCCGTCATTCGCTACCGGGGACTGCAGGACACGAAACGGATCGTGGGGATGTACGTCCACGTCACGGTGCTGCATCCAAAGAGCGAGCGCGCCGGTGGAGGGGGCGTGCTCGACCAGCCGCCGCACCGCTGCGGTACCGCGGTGCCCGTCACCGCTTAGCTGATAGACGATCGCGTTCATGACGTTCCTGGTAGCGCTGCCAGGCCGGACTTGCATAGACCGCTGAATCCAGACCCCGATGCAGTGCCTTTTCCAGCAGCAGCTCCATGGCAAGCGTTGCGGACTCGGCGGCCGGCAGTTGCCCGGGAAGCTCTTCGAACTGCCCGACGATGGCGAACGCGCGGTCCAGTCCTTCGGCATCATCGACCACCGCCACCAGGCCGTGCACCAGGCCGTACAGCGCGTCGAGACTACGTGGTAGCAGGGCGGCGGTCGGCGCGCCCGGTGAGGCGTTCATCAAGGCGCGTACATCGACGCCGGAACGGATATCGTCCAGCACGCCGAAGAACTCGGCAGCGTTCGCTGCGCCGATTCGCCCGTGCACGAGCAAACGGGTGAGCGAGGCGTCAAGACCGGACCGAAGCACATCCGACACCGCTTCCCAGCCACGCGGGCTGGCGCCGACCAGGTGATCCTGCGCCAGTTGTGTGGCGGTATCGTCCAGCCGGTCCGGGCGCACCTGTAGAAAGGCGAGCACCTCGGCCGCCAGCCCTCGGTCGATGGCGTACGAGGTAAAGGCGGGCAGGGTGCACTGCACGTTGAAGTGAAACAAGCGATCAGCGAGCGCTGTGCCCATGTCGTGGCTCAGCGCGCCATGGTGGGCCGCGTTGCCGGCTGCGACGATCATCCAGCCATCGGGCAGTCGGTACTTGCCGACACGCCGGTCGAGTATCAATGAGTAGGCGGACACCTGCAGGCGTTGGTCGGCGGCGGTGAGTTCGTCCAGGAACAGGATGCCTTCGGGCGTGCCTTCACCCGGCAGGAACTCGGGCGGGAACCAGACCGTCTGGCGCCGCTCGTCATCCGCGAACAGCGCGCCGCGCAGATCGACCGGCTCGATGGTCGTCAGCCGAAGATCGATCAGCGGTACGCCCAGCGTTGACGCAAGCTGCTGCACGATCGAACTCTTGCCGACACCGCGGGTACCCCACAGCATCGTTGCGCGATGTCGCAGTACGGCGTCCGCGTATTGAGCCGCCAACGCCCTGGCGACCGCATCGACCGAGGCCGGCGGTATGTTCAAGGGATCGCTCACGGGTCCGGAGCCGATAGGGCATCTGCCGTATCGTCCGGCAAGGGCGCCGGACGCGGTGGCCATTCCATGACCGGAATCTCTCGCGCCGACAGGGCGATCATGGCCACCATGAGCAGCGGCGTGATACCCAGCAGCAGCGGGTGCAGCTCCATGTTTCCGTGCGACGTGGCCAGCCACGCAACGGGCATGACGCCAAGAATGGCCAGCAGCATCATGAACGGCTTCAGCCGGCGCGCAAAGACCCGCCAGCGGACCTTGCGGTGTCGCTCGTGCCAGTCGCCAGGCTCGCTGACGAAATCCTGTAGCCCGTGCATCGCATCGTTTGCGGTGCGGGTCAACGCTGTATCACGCGAACGCCCCGTCAGCGCCAGCGCGCCCTTCCAGTAGCCGCCTTGCCAGCGCAGCACGCGCCAGCGAGGAGCCAGGATGGCGAGCAGATCGTCAGGCACCGTGTGCAACAGTGCACGGGCGGTAGCGGCATCGACCGTCCGGTTCGACGCCTCGTGCCATTCAGCCGGGCGGCTCGTCCCGGTGAAGAATTGCCTGGCAGCACGAGCCGTCGGCGACGCGTCCGGGTGCCAGGCACCGCTTGCAAGCTGTTCTTGCTGCCCGGATGGCGGGGCGTCGACGTGCCACAGCCGAATATCGGCCGGGTTACCGGCACTCGTGCTCGCATCGATGTCGAGTACCAGGGGCGGGCAGACGATCCGCACACTACGCGTCAGGCGTCTGGCAGCGGCTGTTTCGCCACGCCCGACCTGGCTTTGCGGCAACAGCACATCGTCGCGCACCAGCAGCGCGCGCTCGCCGAGCACGGCACGAGCGCTGTCGGGCGATGCGTCCATGAGGCGCACCAAAGCCGTCAGATCGTCCAGCGCGACGCGGGCCGACAGGCTTGCGACACCGTCCAGATCCGCACGGCCCGGGCACGACCAGGCGGCCGCCCGAGTCAGTTCGACGGTGTCTTCGTCGATCGACTCCAGCACCATCACGCCTTGCGATCCATCCGGGTCCACAGTGCTCGGCAGGCAGACGATGCGACGCTGCTCGCGTGAGCAGGCGGACAGGTCGATGCGCCAGCCCCGCTCGACCAGCGGGCGTGCAAGGCGCAGGATGTCGTGGTGCGTCAGCGAGCTCACGCTGGCATGCTGGCACGGAACGCGTCCGCCTTGCAGCGTTGCGCAGGATGTGTTGCTGGTGCACCCACGCTGTCCTCAACGATTTCCGTCGGCCATGGCCATCGATTCGAACACCTCGTCGCGCGCATTGGGGGACGTTGGACCCGGCATGCGACGTCTGCAGCGCTTGGGGCGATTCATGGATAGCTCGATCCGACTGCCAGGGGGCTATCGGATCGGGTGGGACGGCATCATCGGCCTGATCCCCGGTGTGGGCGACATCGTCGGGCTCGTCGTGTCCAGCGGCATCCTGATCGGCACCGCACGCCTGGGCGTGCCCCGGGTGGTGCTGGCTCGCATGGCTCTCAATATCGGTATCGAGACGATGGTGGGTACGGTCCCGATCGTCGGGGACGTGTTCGATCTGGTGTTCAAGGCGAACCAGCGCAATCTGCTGCTTGCCAAACGCGCTCTGGAATCGCCCGTATCCACCGCTCGACGCAGTCGTGGCGCATTGGCCGCGGTCGCGCTCGTGGTGGTGCTGCTCGCCGTCATCCTGTGCTGGGCGGTGGTGGCGCTGTCCGCCCTGCTGATCGGGATGGTGTTGTAGGCCGGTGTGTACCGGGCCTGCAAAATTGGCAACCGGTCGAGTAAGCCGTGCAAGGCGGCGCTCGTCAGCGCCATCACCCGGGGGTGACCCGTACTGTGACCGCATCGGTTCACGGCCTTGCGTCGCGCACCGTTTCGGTTCGATCCAAATACATTTCAGGAGATCTGCATGAGCAAGTTCACGACCATCAACAAGACCATCGCCGCTGCCGTACTGGGTACGGCACTGTTTTCCGGTGCCGCTATCGCTCAGATGAGCACCTTGGAAGAACAGGCTGCACAGGTCGAGCAGGCGATCGCGCTGATGCCTACGTTCGATGGTTATGAAGGCCCGATCAGCGCCATGGCGACGGATGAGGGTCGCATCGAACTGACCGGCATGGTCGACAACCCGCAGCAGATGCAAGAGATCGAGGATGCGCTGGGCAGCATCGAAGGCCTGGACATGGATCTGGTGGACAACAACATCATTCAGCAGTAGTCCTCCAGGCATACCAGCAACGGATCGCTACCGGATCATCGCCCGGTTCGATCCTTGTGCCCCGTTCGCCTACCGGCGCGCGGGGCTTTTTTGCATGGACATTCACTCGAGCGTGGCATGCACACGGCCAAGTGCGCCGAAGTCAGCCGATACCACGTCGCCTGGACTGACCGGCAACGCGCCCGTGCAGGTGCCGCAGAACACGACCTCACCGGACTTCACGCCGCGAGCCTGCGGGCCTGGCTGGCCGAGCAGCCAGGCCACCATTGCAAGGGGGTGAGCTGCGAGCGAGTCGCTGCCCGAGCCGGACGCCACCTCGTCTCCGTTGATGCTCAACGTAGCGGTGCAGTCAGCCAGGTCCAGCTGACGATGAGCCCCCGGTATGGCCGTGCCGAGCACGGTGGCGACATTGCCCGCCGCATCGGCGATGAGTGCCGCGCCGTTGCCCGGCAAGCCCATGTCGATCCGGCTGCCCACGAACTCGAACCCCGGGCCGACGAACGCGACCGACCCTGCAACCTGCTGCAACAACGCGTCGGGGATCGACCTCACGTCGTGGTAATGCGGATCCAGCCTGAGGTCGCTTGCGAAACCCACGACGAATTCGGTCTCGATGTTGACCGGGTGGGAGCGGGGTAGCGCGAGCACGGCCCCGTCCACATGGTGGTGCGCCGCGCGAAGTCTGCCGTGAAATGGTGCGGCCAGACCGAGCGTATCGAGCGCGCCTTGCAGCGTGGCGCCGATCTTCAGGCCGATGATCGGCGAATCTTCCAGCTCGTCGAGCGCTGTCTGAACGGCGTACGCGGCCTGCAGGGAACCGAGTTGTTGAGGGGGCAATCGTGTATCGCCGAAGCGCGCCGCGTGCAGGGCGCTCGCAAGCTCTTGTGGGGTGTCGGGCATGGCAGTGGCGCTGCATGAATGAGAACAGCAGCGAGTCTACCCGGCCGGCACGCGCCGTTTGTTGGCCGGGTTGACACACCACTGCCTGGCAGGCTGTAAATCTGCTGTTACGTGCTGGAGCAGTCCTGGAGCGGGGCACTATCCAGTGCCCGCGTCCGGGGCCGACTCGTTGAAATTGCACAATGATGAGCAATGACAGGCAGAGCTGTCTGACCGCCTATCTCAGCCACTACGTCGACCTCAGCGAGGTGGACAACGAACTGATCGCCGAACTGGAACAGGAGGAACGTTCCTACCGCGCGAGGGAACGGGTCGTCTCGGCTGGCGATCCGATGCGTACGCTGTGCGTCATCAAGTCGGGTTGGCTGTTCCAGGATACCGATCTTGCCGACGGCCGGCGCCATCTGGTGCGCACGCTGCTGCCTGGCGATATCTACGGGCTCGGCGAAATCTCGAACCGCTGCGCATCGACGCACCTCACCGCCTGCACCGATGTCGTGGTCTGCCCGTTTCCGAAAAGCGCGCTCGGTAGCATCGTGCAACGATCGCCCCGCCTGACGGCCCTGCTGCTCGATCTGTCAGCGCGAGACCAGGTGCTGTACGTGGATCGACTGCGTGCTACCTCGCGCATGTCCGCCAAATCTCGTGTGCTGACCTTGCTGTTGACGTTGCTGGATCGGCTGCGTGTCACGGGCGAGGGTCGTGACGACACGATGCAGCTTCGGCTGAACCAGAGCGAGATCGGAGATTTGCTCGGGTTGACGAATGTGTCGGTCAGCAAGGCGATGGTGGAGTTGGAGCAAACGAGCGTTATCGAACGGCACAGGATGCAGCTAGCCGTGTGCGATCGCGAAAGTGCCGCCCGGTCGGTCGAACACGTCGATCGGTACAGCGAACTGGACATCGAATGGTTTCCCGAAGCGCAGGCCTGACCTGGAGAGCTCACCGTAGGAAACCGGATTGTCAAATGCGCCCGGCATCCGTGTAGGCCTTGCAGCCACGGTCCGCCTCAACCTTGCTCGGCGGTTCAATGCGTGTGACGCGCAGCGCCTTCGGCGATGTGTGGAAATCGACTTCCCGACGCGTGACAACGCGGGGGATCACTGCAAGGGAGACACCATCATGAGCGTAGGATCGGAGAACGGGCAGAGCGACAAGGCTGCCAAGGAAGCGCGGCAACACGCCGACGCGCTTGCGAGCAAGGCCGGAGACGAGGCATCGCGCGTCGCACGAACGGCTGCCGATGCGGGCAAGCAGCGCGCCGAGCAACAGTTCGAGCGTGGCAAGGGTGTCGCTGAAGGGCACGTACAAGCCGTTCAGAGCGCCGTGGACGACGCAGCCCAGCGCCTCGAGGACGAGGACCACCCCTTCGCAAGCTATGCGACCGAGCTTTCCGGCCAGCTTTCCTCGCTGTCGCAGCGAATCGAGAGCAGTTCACTCGATGAGCTGGTACGGGATGGTCGTGGTGTGGCACGGAGCAATCCCGGACTCTTCATGTTGGGGGCCGTAGCGGTCGGGTTCGCTGCATCGCGATTCCTGAAGGCGTCCGAGCGGCACGACGAGAGCGACTACGTGCAACCGAGTTCCTTCGACGAGGACGAGGATGAAGTGCACGAGCGCTATCTGTCGCAGACCTCAGCGGCCGCTACGCCGTATCGACGTTCGGTGCAACCACCGATCAAGCCGGTACCGAGTGAATCGCGAACGGTCTCGGCGACTGCACCGTCTTCGGCAGGTTCTTCGGCAGGCTCGACGCCGTCGATCTCCAGGCCTTCCCCCACCAACATCTGAGGTAATCCCATGTCCACGACAGAACGCCAGGTAAGACACGGGCAACACGAAACCGCGGTGGATGACGACAGCGTGACCGGGCTCGTTTCACGACTCGCAAGCGATGTGTCAGAGCTCATGCGCGGCGAAATGCACCTTGCCCGCGCCGAGTTGAAAGGCTCGGTCAACGATGCCAAGCAAGGGGTCATCTCGCTGGCCGTCGGTGTGATCGTGCTGCTGGCAGGACTGCCCGTCCTGCTCGGTGCCATCGCCTACGGTCTGGCGGCGCTGACCGGCATTGCCCCGTGGGTGTCTTTTCTGATCATCGGTCTGATCATCAGCGTGGTCGGTGCCGTTCTCTTGAAAGGGGCGGCCGCAAAGCTGTCCGCAGACAATCTCGCCCCGAGCCGGACCGCAGCGTCGCTCGGCAAGGACAGTGAACTGGTCAAGGAGCAAGTACGATGAACAGCGATGATTCCGGGATGGATCGGCATGCCTCGGCAAGGCCGATCGACGCCGACGCGCCGCCCAGCAGGATCGAGGCGCAGCTCGATGCCAAGCGCGCCGATATCGATCGCACCATCAGCCAGCTTGAGAACCGTTTCAGCGCCGATCGAGTGGTGGACTACCTGAAGGACAATGGCGGAGATATCGCGGGCAACCTCGGTCGCACCTTCAAGGACAATCCACTGCCGTTCCTCTTTACAGGTATCGGGGTTGCGTGGTTGATGAGTGCGCAGCAGGCCGCGCAGCGTCAGCCCGTCTATCCGCGTTACCGCTCGTCGCGCTACGACGGAGATCCGCGCTACGAAGAGGACGTGTCCGGTTATCGGCCCGACGGGAACGCTGCTGTGAACCTGGGCTATGCAGCGCGAGGCACCAGCAGCGCTGATGATTCGGGCGAACCCGGTGCCGTCGAGCGCGCAAAGCAGCGCGCGTCGGCCATGATGGATCGAACCGGTGCGCGTATGGATTCGGCCGGTCGGCAGGTGTCCAGTGTCGGGGAGGACACGCGACAACGGCTGGAGCGCATGCGCGATCGGGCCGAGGCTCGTTACCAGCGCATGAGTGACGATGCCCGCCAGCGCTACAACGGCATGAGCACTAGCGCACGCCTGCATTATGACCGGCTCAGCGACGATGCGGCCCAACAGTACGACACGTTGAGCGATGACGCCCGCCGTCAGTACGATCAGGCGCGCCGCAAGGCCGATCAGGCTGCTCGACAGATTCGCCAGAGCGCGGACGATCTGGCGTCGCGATCTGCCGGATTCTTGAAAGAGCAGCCGCTCGTTGCTGCTGCCATCGGTGCATCGATAGGAGCGCTGATAGGATCCTTGCTGCCGCCGTCTCGCACGGAGGATCGGTACCTCGGAGCGCAGGCAGATCGTTATCGCGACGAAGCTCGCGAAGTGGCCGGCGAGCACATGGATTCGCTGGGTTCGCAGGCGCGGGATACGATGGAGCAAGCACGCGAAGGCGCAGAGAAGGCCCTGGAGACCGCAAGCGCGAAGGCCGAGCAGGCCGTGCAGCGGGCTGACTCCCAGGAAGGCGGTGCCACAACCGCCGGCAAGCGACCGACCAGCAACGCGTAAGCGATGGTTGGTCCCTGCGTTACCACCGCGACCCGGTCCGGGTCGCGGTGGTACGCGCAGGCACGAACGGCCGCTGTGACATCATTCTCCCAGGCGTACGGGCAGCGCCGAAAGCGCGCGCAGCCCGGTACGTCTGGCCCAATGAACGGTATCCGGCTCGTGGAGTGCCACGTTCGGAAATTCGTCCCTGACTCGCGTGAACACCGAGATGCTCTCGCGCAGGGCCAGTTGCATGCCCAGACAGAGGTGCGTGCCTGCGCCGAACCCCAGGTGCCGGGACGCGCGCCGGTTGTAGTCGATCCGATCCGGGTCACGCCATATTCGATCATCCTGGTTCGCCGCGCCGATGAGCGCCGCGACCGTACTGCCCTTCTTGAGCGCGTAGCCATCCAGTTCGGTGTCCTGTACCACGAATCTCGGTTTTGACAACTCGACCGGGGAAGTAATCCTGATCAGCTCGCTTACCGCTCGGGCATCCAGCTCGGCCGGCAGCGACGCAAGTCCGGATTCGGTGCGTAGCAACGTGAGCAGCGTGCACGACAGGAAATGCGTTGTTGTCTCGTGCCCCGCCAGGTACAGCAGGAACACCATTGACAGGGCCTCACGGGGGCTGAGCGGGTCGGTTGCGGTCGGCTGCCCGACGAGAGCGCTCAGCAGGTCATCACGCGGATTGCGGCGGCGGGCATCGAGTTCTTGCGTCAACATGGCTGACAGGTGGCGCAGCGCGGGCAGTGTCGCGACCAGGCTTGCCGGTCCCCGGATCGATGACAGCCGTGCCAACGCCTTGCCGGTCGGGGTGCCCGGTGCACTGTGCGCAGGGTCCAGCCCGAGAAGATCACTGATC
This sequence comes from Endocladia muricata, assembly GCA_032356245.1. NCBI lineage: Eukaryota > Rhodophyta > Florideophyceae > Gigartinales > Endocladiaceae > Endocladia > Endocladia muricata. Next base: position 21,215 of record JAUKWC010060828.1, on the reverse strand, counting down.
ACGCGCAGCGGCAGGGGGCGCGCCACGTCACGCACGAAGCAAGGCGACGGCGCTCGGGCAAGGTTTTCCAGGCAGGCTGTTGTCTGCCGCTCGATGGCAGGCTCCATGCGCTGCAGCGCTGAACTTCTAAACGCAAGGTCGACCCTTTTTCGCAGGCGTCTGTGCGCATCGCCTTCATGAACCAGCAGGTTGTCCGCCAGCTGCGTCATCGTGGTGGGGACCCACCACGCCGCGCCGGTACGGGCCTTGCGACCGACCCGGGTAGCGTCCACCGTGAAGCGCGATTCGTCTTCCAGCACCTGGCGGGCAGTATGCATGCGTGTCGCCAACGCCGGCACGCCAAGTAGCCCGATACGGGCTTGCACTAACGATCCAGCCTCCTGCACGCGGCGCCAGGTGTCGAGCGGCTGATTCTTGGTGCGGAATTCGCTCAGGTCCAGGTCGACCCCGGGCGGAGAACGGGCGAGGGTGGAAACCATCTATCGCTTGTGCGGCTGCCGGCAAGACCCGAGATAGGGTACGGGGTTACTGACCCAGATCAACGGTCGTTCCCGGCCAATCTTCGGAGTTGCCAAGCATGTCAGCGAGTCGCGATGCCCCGCCACGGGTAAGGATCACCGAACGGCGCCTTCTGTCCGCCGTGTGGGCAAGGCTGGAAGGTATTTCATTGACGTATCGGCGCCACGATGGCCGGATGGACGATCAGGTGCGAGAGGTCTATCACCGCGGGCACGGTGCCGCCATCCTGCTGTATCACCCGACACGCCGCACCGTCCTGCTTGTGCGTCAGTTCCGTCTGGCTGCCTGGGAAGTCGAATCTCCACTGGGCAGCTACCACGACGGCCACATCGGGCAGTGCGCAGACGATGAACCCGGATTTCTCCTGGAAGTGCCGGCCGGCATGCTGGACCACGGCAGCGGAGCGCGGACCGTCGCGGCCGAGGCTCAGGAGGAGGCGGGCGTGCAGATCGGGGAACCGTCGTTCCTGTTCGCCGCGTACGCCAGTCCGGGCTCGGTTACCGAGCGGCTGCAGTATTTCGCTGCGCCGTATACGGATGAGCAACGGGTCGGTCGCGGTGGTGGCCTGGCCGTGGAAGGCGAGGATATCGAGGTCGTGGAAATGCCGATCAAACGGGCGTGGGAATGTGTCGAGGTAGGCACAATTCGCGATGCCAAGACCATCGTGCTGCTGCAGCATGCGCTGCTCGGCCCACTGCGGTCATGAATCGCAACCAACCGATCCTGAGCCTCCTATACTGGACTTCCGCGCTGGCGAACACGATTCGTCAAGCTTCATTGATCGGATGTCACGCTGATCACCGCGGTGGCCGTGGAAACGGGCACCGCGCGACGTTTTCCGAGGAGAGATCGATGCCCCACAAGATCTGGCCAGGCCCGACATCGCGCAAACCGCGCGAGCGGCAACTGTTTGTCGCCGTCGGTGCTTTCTGCATCAGCGGAGGAGTATTGCACGCCGCCGTGACGAGCGAGTTGGTCGTCGACGAGATGCAGGCCACGCCGCTGCGATACGAGCAAGGCGGTGTGACGGTGACCTGGGGTGTCGGTCAGGACGTGATCGCGCAGGGTTTCACGATCGATGGTCGCGCTTTTGGACGTAGTGACTCGGTCAGCCGCATCGCGCTGGAGCTTGGTGACGTCGTGCCGTTCTCCGGCTGCAGCGTGTTCGCCGAGCGGGACGACGAATCCGGTACGCGTCTGAGCGCCGGGTTTCCGTCGCGTGTCGGCGAGCCGGCTACCTGCGACGTTACTCGAGTGCTCGAATCCCGAACCGTCAATCGCGGGGTGCTCGAGTTGTTTGCCAATGAAGGCGTAGACCCCGGCAACGTCGAACGGGCGGATTTCATCTTCAATCGCGGCGCACTCGCGCCGTTCGATCCTGCCGAACTCGGGGCGGCCGGTCATCCGGTGGCCGAGCGCGGCGGCGATAGCCCGGTGCGCATGGCGGCCATTCTGGATCTCGACATGTTCGGCAGGCCGTCCAGCTACGGGCCACTGGTCAGCATCGGTGCCGCCGGGTGCAGTGATGACGATCTGTGCTTCGTGCAGACAAGCTATGAGCAATCGCTTGCCTTGCTGCGCTCGCCGCAGGGGCAACCGGGAGCAGCGCCGCTACCGGCCGAGTTGGCCGACGATACGCTTGCCCTTGCGTTCGTCACCAGCGAGCGTCTCGGCTTGCGCGCCGGACAGCGGTACCACGGTTACTCTCTCTTCGCTACCGATGTGTCGGCCGAACAGGTTGATCTTCTTGATCCGGGCACGTTCCCGCGCGATACCGTCGACCCCGCCGTGGCGGCGGGCGGGGGGCTGGACTTGTACGGAGGGCTCGGTGGTTATTTCGTGGCAAACGACCTTGCCAGCGTCATCGGCACCGTGTTCCTGGACAGCGACGGAAATGGCGTGCCGGGCGATGGCGATGCTGGGGTAGCCGACATCCGGGTCACGCTCTACCGCGATACGGATGGCGATGGCGTGCTGAATCCGGATCGCGATACCGCCCTGATCGATGGCATCGACAGCGACACCGGTGGTGTGGTGCGATTCCACGGACTGCAGGACGGCACCTACTTCATCGCGCTCGACGAGGCGGACGAGGACATGCCCGGTGGCCTGCAAGTGGTGCCCGGTTCCAACCCACGTAGTTTCGTGGTGGCGGGTGACGCGGAGATCGCTGCACAGTCGTTCCCGTTGCAGGACGGTGATGGCAGTGGCGCTGGAAATGGGACTGCCACCGGGGCGAGCGACGGCGCAGACGGCGGCAACGGAGCCGACGCCGGTGACGGCGCAGACGGTGGCAACGGAGCTGACGCAGGCGATGGCGCTGACGGTGGCAATGGAGCTGATGCAGGCGACGGCGCAGACGGCGGCAACGGAGCCGACGCAGGCGACGGCGCAGACGGCGGCAACGGAGCTGACGCAGGCGACGGCGCAGACGGCGGCAACGGAGCCGATGCAGGTGACGGCGCGGATGGCGGCAATGGAGCTGACGCCGGTGACGGCGCTGACGGCGGCAACGGAGCCGACGCAGGCGACGGCGCAGACGGTGGCAACGGAGCTGACGCAGGCGACGGCGCAGACGGTGGCAACGGAGCTGACGCCGGTGACGGCGCAGACGGCGGCAACGGAGCCGACGCAGGCGACGGCGCTGACGGTGGCAACGGAGCTGACGCCGGTGACGGCGCAGACGGCGGCGCGGATGGTGGCAACGGAGCTGACGCCGGTGACGGCGCAGACGGTGGCGCGGATGGCGGCAACGGGGCTGACGCCGGTGACGGCGCAGATGGTGGCGCGGATGGTGCCGGGGACGGCGGGCGCCCGGTAGACAGCGACGACTCGGTAACCACGGCAGTTGCTGACCGCTTCACCATGAACCAGGGCGCGGCGCTCGAGGCGCCGGTACTGGACAACGACACGGACGCGTTGGACCAAGGGCTGACGATCAGCGCCGTCGGCGAATCGGAAAATGGCACCACATCGATCGAGGGTGACATCGTGCGCTACGAGCCCGATCCCGAGTTCTTCGGTACGGACAGCTTCGTCTACACCGCGCAGGATGCGCTCGGTACGGAATCGACCGCTGCGGTGACGGTGACGGTTCAGCGCTTCAGCGACATCAACGATGACGGCGTGAACGATATCGAGCAGTGCGAAGCCCTGGGACTCGTGTGCGACGACCTGACCCTGGAAACCGGCGTGCACGGTTCGGGCGTCGGTAGCACGTCGCCGGTTTGGCTCATGCTGATAGCACCACTGGCGTGGCTGCGTCGACGTATCCGCCGGGGCGCAGTGGAGGTGCGATCGTGAGCCGCTCGAGACGGTCGAGAAGGTCCCGTCGGCTGCTCCGCAAGCTGCCTCGCGATCTGAGCGGACCGGTTGCGATGGTCAGTGCCTTCGCCACCGTTGGCACGGCGATGCTGATGCCGGCCTCGCTGACTGCTGATCAGGGTCTGTACCTCGGTATCGGTGCCGGCGCGACACGGCTGGAACCCGTCTCGCGCACCGAGGCTCTGACGGTGCTCGATGAGGACGACACCGGATTTCATGGCTTCATCGGCTACGACGTCAACCGCTGGTTCGCCGCCGAGGGCTATCTGGCCGACTTCGGGTCAGCCGGCATCGGCTTTCTGGGCGAGGACGTCGGCGATGTCGACTATCAGCTGTACGGCATCCGGGGCTTGGGCTACTTGTGGAGCGCTAGCGGCGGACTGTTGCGCAAAGGCGTTACCGACGGCAGCCGCACCGGGCCTTCCGTCTACCTTGCTGCGGGCGTCGGCGGGCTGGAGACGGACTCGGAACTGTCGGTACGTACCGACCATCGTGCGCACGCAAGCTTTGCAGCTGGCGTGGAGATGGGCTTTGGCGCTGGTTTCGCATTGCGTGCCGAGATCGCCGGCTACGACACCGATGCCCGCTACGCCAGCCTGTCGCTGTTGAAGCGCTTCGGCGATCGCAAGGTAGAGCCGGTTCCGGCGCCGAAGGCCGTTCCGGAGCCCGAGCCTGCTCCGGAGCCGCCAGCCGTTGCGCCGCCGGCCGTGACCGCCGAACCCGAACCGGCGGTGCAACCGTTCTTCGGCCCGATCGTTCCGCCGTACGTGTATTTCGAGTTCGATGCTGCGGTGCTGACGGCGGAGTCGTTGCTGAAGCTGGATACGTTTGCAGATGAGCTGCTCGCCAGCGACATGAGCGTTGAAATCGATGGACACACCGACTCGGTCGGTCCGGAGGACTACAACATCGTCCTGTCCGAGCGGCGGGCCAATGCCGTGCTGGATGCCTTGGTGAATGCCGGTGTTGATGCGTCGCGCTTGAGCATTGTCGGGCTTGGCGAGCAGCAGCCCGTGGAGAGCAACGCGACGGCTGAAGGTCGGGCGGCGAACCGTCGGGCCTACTTCACGCTTCGCTGAGTCCTGCTGACCCTCGAACGTGCTCGCATGGCCATTCTGTGGGAGCACGTCGAGGGGGCAACCCGGTACAGCGTACGGTCGCACGGCGCCTCGATCAGGTTGTTCTCGAACGGCGTCTTCCACAGTCAGTGGAACCCGGATCGCCCGTTCGCGGGAGGCATCTGGGACTGCCTGTCGTTGCCGGTGCTCTATCGTGACCCGGAACGACATTCACGGGTTGCGGTTCTCGGCGTCGGCGGCGGTGCCGTACTCAGGCAGATAGAGCATCTGCTGCCCGGTGCGTCGAGCGTGGGCGTCGAGATCGATGCGGTGCATGTACACATCGCGACGCGCTGGTTCGGCGTGGCCAAACAGCAAGTGCGGCACGAGGACGCGGTTGCTTGGTTGCACCATCAACCGGATGCCGCGTTCGACATCCTCGTCGACGATCTGTTCGGCCATGATGAAGGTGAGCCGGTGCGGGCCGCTGCGCTGGAATTGGACTGGGTGGATACCCTCGTGCGCACACTGGCAGAAGACGGTGTGCTGATCGTCAATGCGATAACGTCGCGTGAGCTCAAGCGCGCAGGCCCGGTGTTCTGTGATGCCGGACTGCGCTACGGCAGTCGCTGGACACTGCCCGGCTACGAGAACGCGATCGGTGTGCTGTCGCGCGCGCCGCTGCACTCCCGCGACTGGTCCCGACGGCTTGAAGGCGCAGCGCTGTCAGCCGCCGACCGCCGTCAGGCCAGATCATGTCAGGTGCGTCCGCTGCGCGGTCTTCAGAACGTGAATGCAAGCTGAGCACCGAACTGACCTTGCTCGACGCCACTGAGGCGTCCACCGATTTCCAGCGGACCCAGCTTGACGCCGGCTGACAGCGCAACCCGATCGTCGTCCCGACCCAGATCGGCCCCGAGTCCGGCGCGTACCGCAAACATCCGGTTGCCGAATTCCACACCGAGCGCCAGCGGTTGCGTGGCGATTCCGTCCACATCCGCTTCGTTGAGCGCCAGGTCGGCGGTCAGGCTGGCCTTGCCGGCCTGCATGTGGCCGCCGACGATCAGTTGCGGACCGGTTTCGAAGCGGAAGCCGGTATCGGTCTCGATCGACTCCGGCAACAGGTTCCTGATCACCGCGGCAACCCGGACCGGTGCGGTCGTCAGTGCAGCAGACATGCCGATATCGAAGGTGAAGGAGGAGGCCTCGGTCTCGGTATCCTCGATCTGATCGCCGAGCGACACGGCTTCTTCGTCGAAGGCGTCCCCCAGTGGTACTCGCCGCCCGTAGGCGTTCAGGCGCGAGAACTTCGGGGTCACGCCGAAATCGATGCCGTTCTTGCCGATCGCGAACCGGCTGCCTATCGATACGGCCAACTGCGTGCGTACCAGCACACCAGCGTCGGCGGTCGAGCTGATCACCTCCGACGGATCGATGAAAGTGATCGTGCCGTTCTGCACATCGTAGCGAGCCTGCGCGGCCAGGTCACCATTGCGGATATCGCCTGCGGTGAGGTCGTCTTCAAACGCTTGCGACAAGGCCTGCACGTAGGCCAGGTCCTCGTCGCTGACGTTTGCCCGTGCCCGGCCCGTGCCACGCGCACCAGCGTGCAGCGCGAAAGGCAGACCGGTGCCGGTGAAGGCCATGCCGCCGCCAGTTGTACCCAATCCACTGATGGGCTTGTCATCGACATCGGCGAGCAGCTCCAGCAAGTCGCCCGAAAGCTCCGACAATCGATCGGTATCCGCCAGACAGACAGTGTCGTCAGGCGGGTTCTGCGACAGGTCGCACGTGAGCTGCGCGCCGGACTGGCGAGCGATCTCGGCATCCAGTTCGTCGGCAAGCTCTTCGTTCGCCTCGCTGGTCGCGATGTCGATCAGACCGGCGTGATCGCGCACATCGGCAGCCGCGCCGAGCTGTGCGTGAAATCGCTCGCCGCGTCTCTGCATGGCGACCAGCGACGCTGGATTCTGGAGCGCCCCGTGCACGCCGCGCCCGTCGGCGATCGTCGAGCCTCCAAGCGCATAGGTGCGGGCATCGAAGGCAACCGCCGGCGCCACCGTCAAAAGTCCGGCAATGGCGATGCACAGGCTGTGCGGCCGGATGACGGCGACAGGGAGCGAGCGAACGGGCATGAAGACCTCGGTCGGCGCGTGGCGCCGGGACGGCTATTCGGTAGCGCGATGATCAGCACGAAGCGTACCGCGCCGGACCGCTGTATTCAGCCGGCCCCCAGGGGCAAGTTGCTGGCCCGTAATATCGCGTGCCGGATACCATCATCCAGCACCCGCCTGGCCTCGCCTTCCAAGCGCTCCAGGCGTGTCGTCGGAGTCAATCCGTGCTCGGTGGCGCGTACGTAGTCCAGCGCGATCAACCGATCGACGAAAGCCTCGAACAGGTGCCGATCGTGCAGGTCGAGCCTGTCCCGCCCTTCGGTGGCTTCGAGCCGTTCCGCGCAGGCCGCGCAGCGGCGGGCAAGATCGACACGCGCAACCGTGCCGGCGGCCTGCACGATCACGCAAGCGCCCAGGTAGAACCGCTCGAGCGCAGGGCGTACGGTCTGCGCCAGCCGCAGCAGCGATACCGCTTCGGGAGAGCCGCCGGGCGCACAGCGCCACAGATCCCCCTGGCGCTCGATCAACGAAGCGCTCTCCAGTGCTGCCAGCGCACGCACGATGGCGGCATCGTCCGGTTCCTCCGGCATGAAGAGTTCGCCGTGCAGGAACGGCAGGCTGACGTAGGCCAGTTCCTGCAGTTCCAGGTCGGTGCAGCGACGGCGGCTGGCAAAGCCGCAGGCCAGCAGGGCCGGCAGGGTCAGCAGGTGCAGGATGTTGTTGCGGAAATAGGTCAGCGGCGCTGCCTGACGCTCGCGCAGCGCTATCAGCTCGCCGAGGGTGTCCTTGCGCACTTCCAGGTAGCCGAGCGCGATGCCGTGCTCGATCACGGCATCGCTCGTGATCGTGCGCAAGTCCGGCACTACCACGGGCGTGCCGGCGTGCGTGATGCGCAGCAGCGAGCCGTACAGGTCGATCTGGCGAGCCAGTTCCTGCCGTCCCAGCCGCCCGCGGCTGGTCGCAAGTATGGCGGTGGCGAGCAGCGATATCGGGGTGACGCTGGCCGCTTCGTTGATGTTACGCAGCACGTGTGTGCCGAGCTCCTCGATCAAGGGCTTGAGCCAGGCGGGCCGGCCTTGCGGTGGCGGCTCTTCGCGCCAGCCGGGGCGGTGGTGGTCGAGCAACGGGTCCAGCGATATCGGCTCGCCGATGTTGACGTGCACGCGCCCATAGCGCTCGCGCAGCCGCTTCAACGAACCGATCAGACCGAACAGCGATTCCTTGCGCTTCATGCCACCGGCCAGCTCGCTGGTGAAGGAGCTGCCCTCCAGCAGCCGCTCGTAGCCGAAGTAGACCGGCACGAACACGACCGGCGTGGAAGGCTCGCGCAGGTATGCCTGCGCGGTCATCGACAGCATGCCGCCCTTGGCCGGCAGCAGGCGGCCGGTGCGGCTGCGCCCGCCCTCGATGAAGTACTCGATGGCGTGGCCGCGCCGGATCAACTGCTCGAGATAGGCGGAGAACACAGCGGCGTACAGCGGATTGCCGCTGAAGCTTCGGCGCAGAAAGAAGGCACCGCCGCGCCGCAGAATACCGCCGACGACCGGCAAGTTCAGGTTCACACCCGCGGCCACGTGCGGCAGGGAGAACCCTTCCTTGACCAGGATGTAGCTGAGCAACAGGTAGTCGATGTGGCTGCGGTGGCAAGGCACGTAAACCAGCTCACGCCCGTCGGCTACATTGCGAAGCCGCTCGACCCCGGACAGTTTCACACCGTCGTACAGCTCGTTCCACAACCTGGTGAGCAACCGGTCGAGGATGCTGATCGTGGTGTAGGAGACATCGGCGGCGATTTCCCGCGCGTAGCCGTGCGCGTTGCGCAAAACGCGCTCGCGGGATTTACCGGTCGACGTCTCGGCATTGACCGCGCGGCGCACGGTCGCCTCCTTCAGCACCTGCGAGAGCAGCGTGCGCCGGTGCGAGCGATCCGGGCCGAGGGTTGCGATGCGCCGGCGCCGAAAGTGCACCCGCAGGATGCGTGATAGCTTGCGGGTAAGTCGTTCGGCACCCGGGCCGGTCGAGCGATCGCTTGCCATCAGCGCCTCGAGCGACAGCGGTTCGCTGATCTGAACCAGCGTATTGCGGCCGTGCACCAGCGTGGTGACAAGCTTGGCGAGTCGTCCACCGAGCGCCCAGTTCTCGGTGAACAGCAGGCGCAGCCATGAACCATCCTTGCCGGGAGCCCGACCCCAATACACCGCGACGGGCACGATCTGAAGATCCGGCAGAGGCGTGCTGGAGGCGGTCCGCAGGGCCACCAGCCGCGCCAGCCGGCGGGAGATGGTCGGCTGGCGACGGCCGAATCCGAAACCTTCGCCCCGGCGCCGGGCGATGACGTCCACCGAGCCGCGCTCGCTGTTCTCGCCGTAGCGCAGCGGCTCGCGCGGCGACGGCAGTTTGCTGCTGCGCGCTATCAGTGCAAGCGCGGTGCGATCGGCGATACCGCCCACCTCAAGCACGTAGAGCACCGGGCGGCTGGCGTCGATCAGCGAACCGGGCGAGCGCGGCAGCACGTTCGGCCGGATCCAGCTCGACAGCATGCGCGCCAGCAGAGTCTCCAGCCACGGCATCGGTGTCATGGTCGCGCCTTCGTCTCCCGGAGCGAGAGCATACCCCGCAGCTCAGCCCAGCAACACGCCTGCCAGCGCCATCACCGGCAGGGTGAGCAGCAACGACCAGCGGCGCCACAGCAGCAAGGCAGCGGCCACGCAGGCGAGCAATACGGCGTCCGGTTGCAGGCTGTGCCAGACCGGTAACCACCACAGCGTCGGTCCCGCTTCGGTGCGCGTGACCTCGGCAAAGAACACGTGCAGCGCGAACCACACGGACAGGTTGAGAATGACGCCCACGACCGCTGCGGTGATGGCCGACAGCGCGGCTCGCACGGTCGCCGATGCCGACAGGCGATCGATCCACGGGCCGAGCGTGAAGATCCACAGAAAGCAGGGCGCGAAGGTGGCCCACAAGGTGATGGCCGCGCCGGCCACGCCCCACCACGCACCGCCTTGGCGGTGGGCGGCCAGGTAGCCGACGAATTCGGTGACCAGGATCAGCGGACCGGGCGTGGTTTCGGCAAGTCCGAGCGCATCCAGCATCTGCGTGCCGTTCAGCCAGCCGAACTCGTTCACCACGTCCTGCACCATCCAGGCAAGCACGGCGTAGGCACCGCCGAAGCTCAACGTGGCCAGGGTCGAGAAGAAGGTGCCTAGCTGGTGCCACAGCGGCGCGCTGGTGGCGGCGCTGATCACCAGCAGCGGTAGCCACCAGATCGACAACCAGAGCACTGCGGTGCGCAGCGTCTGCAACAGCGTCACCGGCGGTACGCCGTGCTCGCGTGAAGCCTCCTGGACCAGCTCCGCCTCGTCACCGCGCCGGGCGCGCCGGACACCGACCATCGCGGCCAGTGCGATGACCACGGGGAACGGCACGGCGAAGGCGAACAGAGCCACGAAGGCGCAGGCCGCGATGACCCGGTCCGCGGTGCCCCGCAGCGCCCGGCGGCTCAGCTTGATCAGCGCCTCGATCACCACCACCACGACGGTGGCCTGAACCCCTGTGAACAGCGCTTGCGCCAGCGGCAACGTGCCGAATCGGGCGTACAGCATGGCGAGCAACAGGATAACGACGGCACCTGGCAGCACGAACAGACCGCCTGCGATCAATCCACCGCGCACGCCGTGCAGGCGCCGACCGGCAAGGGTTGCGAGCTGCATCGCCTCCGGGCCCGGCAACAGCATGCAGAAGCCGAGCGCATCCAGGAACTCGCGCTCGCTCAGCCAGCGCCGCTCATCGACCAGGGTGCGATGCATCAGCGCGATCTGCGCGGCGGGCCCGCCGAACGAGAGCAGGCCAATGCGCGCCCAGACACCGGTTGCCTTGCGCAACGTGGGTGGCTCGTCGCGTCCCGGATGTGCTGTCGGGCGCGCGTCGGACCCCGAGACCATCGTGTCGTGCATCGATCCTCCGCGATCTGTAACTTGTGCAGCCACCTGCACCGCCGGGCCGCATCCCCCGCCTTCTGGCTGACGCTTTGCACCAAGGCGGGCATCATGTCAGCCCTCGTGCGACCTGTCCGGCGCGTCGCGTCGCACGGCTTGCATTCACACCCGGGCTACTCGATGTCATTGCGTAACACCTCAAGCACTCCCCCCGCTCCGGCCCGCGCCGGTGAAACCCTGCCGGACATCGGCCGCAGCCGGGCGATCATCGAGAACGTGCAACCGGTCGTCGATGGCGGTCGCTTTCCGTGCAAGCGCATTGTCGGCGAGCGCGTTCGCATCAGCGCGGATATCTTCACCGACGGGCACGACCAGTTGGGTGCGGTGGTGTTGCACCGGGCACCGGGCGAGTCGCGCTGGGAGGAACTGGTGCTGCACCCGGAGCCTAACGATGTGTGGATCGCCGAGCTGACGTTGCCGCGCGTCGGTCTGCACGAGTTCACCATCGAGGCCTGGGTGGACCGCTTCAAGACCTGGCGTCATGATTTGGCGCGCCGCGAGGAGGCGAGCGACATCGCGGTGCACCTGCTGGAGGGCGCCGAGCTCTTTGCCGCCGCCGGACAGCGGGCCGCAGGCGATGCGGCCACCGAGCTTGCCGCCCGCGGGCAGGCGCTGGCCGATACATCGCGCGACGTGTTCGAGCGGCGCGATCTGGCGCTCGAGCCGGGCATCGGCCGGCTGGCGCTGGCGCACGGGGACAGGGCTTATGCATCGCGCCCGACGCACGCCCGGACCATCCGTGTGGACGATACGCTGGCAGGCTTCAGCACTTGGTACGAATTCTTCCCGCGCTCCACGCTGGCAGAACCTGGCCAGGCAGCGCCGGCCGGGGATGCGCCGGTGCCGCACGGTACCTTCGAGCAGGCAATCGAGCGGCTGCCCTACATCGCAGGGCTCGGTTTCGACATCGTCTACTTGCCGCCGATCCACCCGATCGGCAACGCGCACCGGAAGGGCCGCAACAACCGGCTGGACCCGGAGCCCGACGATGTCGGCGTATGTTGGGCGATCGGTGCGCCCGAGGGCGGGCACACCTCCATCCTGCCGGCGCTTGGCACGGAAACCGACTTCGTGCAGTTCATTCGCGCAGCCAACGAGCATGGCATGCAGATCGCGATGGACATCGCGTTCCAGTGCTCGCCGGACCATCCCTGGGTGGCCGAGCACCCGTCCTGGTTCCGTCATCGGCCGGACGGCAGCATCCAGTACGCCGAGAACCCGCCCAAGAAGTACCAGGACATCTATCCGATCGATTTCGAGAGCGATGACTGGCAGGGGCTGTGGGAGGCGCTGCGCGATGTGTTCCTGTACTGGGTCGAGCGAGGGGTTCGCGTATTCCGGGTCGACAACCCTCACACCAAGGCCTACCCGTTCTGGGAATGGTGCATCGAGCAGGTCAAGCGGGAGAAGCCTGACGCCATCTTCCTGGCCGAGGCGTTCACCCGCCCCAAGGTGATGCACCGCCTGGCCAAGGTGGGGTTCACGCAGTCCTACACCTACTTCACCTGGCGCAACGGTCGCGAGGAACTGTCCGAATATCTGGACGAGGTGTCGAACGGTCCGGGCAACGAATACTTCCGGCCCAACTTCTGGCCCAACACGCCGGACATCCTGCACGAGACATTGCAACGTGGCGGTCTGGAAGCCTCGGCCTACCGCTACGTGCTGGCGGCCACCATGTCGTCCAACACCGGCATCTACGGACCGGTGTTCGAGCTCGGTGAAGTCGCGCCGAGGCACGCTGGCAGTGAGGAGTACCTGGATTCGGAGAAGTACCAGCTGCGCCGCTGGCAGTTGCACGAGGCGAACTCCATCGCCCCGTTGATCGAGCAGGTGAATCGCATACGTCGCGAGCAGCCGGCGCTGCAGGAGACCTTCAACGCCACGTTGCACGATGTCGACAACCCCGCGCTGATGTGTTTCAGCAAGCGCGTGGTTCGCGGCGCCGCCCGTCAGGCACCGGTGATGCTGATCGTCGTCAACCTGGATGACCGCTTTGCCCAGTCCGGCTGGACGTCGCTCGACCTGGAGGCGCTGGGGCTGCCCGAGGGCGCAAGCTATACGGTGCAGGATCTGCTCGGCGGTGAAACCTATCACTGGACCGGGGCGCACAACTACGTCTCGCTGCAGCCCGGCTTGCGCCCTGCGCATCTGTTTCTGGTGCGGGCCGACCGGGCATGAGCGCAGGCGGCAAAAACAAGACAAGCGCGGATACAGGCGCGGACGATTGGTACAAGGATGCGATCATCTACCAGACGCATGTCAAGGCGTTCGCTGACAGCAACGGCGATGGCACCGGTGACTTCCGCGGACTGACCGAGCGACTGGACTACATCCAGGAGCTGGGGGTAACGGCGGTCTGGATATTGCCGTTCTACCCGTCACCGCAGCGTGATGACGGCTACGACATCGCCGAGTACGAGGCCGTGCATCCGGACTACGGCACCATGGAGGATGCGAAGCGTTTCATCGAGCAAGCGCACGCGCGTGACCTGCGCGTCATCACCGAGCTGATCATCAACCACACCTCCGATCAGCACGCCTGGTTCCAGCGGGCGCGGCATGCGCCAAAGGGTTCGCCGGAGCGCGCCTTCTACGTGTGGAGCGATGACGATGCGCCCTATTCGGACAGCCGCATCATCTTCACCGATACCGAGACTTCCAACTGGGCCTGGGACCCGGTGGCGGGGCAGTATTACTGGCATCGCTTCTTCTCGCACCAGCCGGACCTGAACTTCGACAACCCGGCCGTGCTCGAGGCGGTGCTCAAGATCATGTATTTCTGGCTCGACCTGGGCGTGGACGGCCTGCGGCTGGACGCAATCCCTTACCTGATCGAGCGTGAGGGCACGAACTGCGAGAACCTGCCTGAAACCCACGAGATCCTGAAGAAGATCCGCGCAGCGCTCGATGCCAAGTACCCGGACCGCATGCTGCTGGCCGAGGCGAACCAGTGGCCCGAGGATGTGCGCGAATACTTCGCCGACGGTGACGAGTGTCACATGGCCTACCACTTCCCCGTCATGCCGCGCATGTACATGGCGGTGGCGCAGGAGGACCGGCACCCGATCATCGACATCATGGCGCAGACCCCGGACATCCCGGCGAACTGCCAGTGGGCGATCTTCCTGCGAAACCATGACGAGCTGACGCTGGAAATGGTAACCGATGGCGAACGCAACTTCATGTACCGGCAGTACGCGGCCGACCCGCGCATGCGCATCAACGTCGGCATCCGCCGTCGGCTTGCGCCACTGCTGGACAACGATGCCGGCAAGATCAAGCTGATGAAGAGCCTGCTGTTCTCGTTGCTCGGTACACCCGTGCTGTATTACGGGGACGAGATCGGTATGGGTGACAACGTCTATCTGGGGGATCGCAACGGCGTGCGCACGCCGATGCAATGGAGCCCGGATCGCAATGGCGGCTTCTCGCGCGCAGACCCTCAACGCATGTACCTGCCGCCGGTGATGGATCCAACGTTCGGATTCGAGGCGGTCAATGTCGAGGCGCAGGCTCGCTCACCGGCGTCGCTCCTGAACTGGACACGCCGCATGATCACGGTCAGGAAGCAGCATCGCGCATTCGGCCGCGGCAGCTTGCGTTTCCTGGCACCCGGTAACCGGAAGATCCTTGCCTACGTGCGCGAGTTCACCGCCGCCGACGGCAAGCACGATGTCGTGTTGTGCGTAGCCAATCTGTCGCGCAACGCGCAACCGGTCGAACTGGATCTGGGCGAGTTCGAGACCGCGGTACCGGTCGAACTCAGCGGGCGTGCCGTGTTCCCGCCGATCGGCAAGCTCCCTTATCTGCTCACGCTGGCAGGCCACGGCTTCTACTGGTTTTCCTTGTCGGACGAGGCCGACGTGCCGGTCTGGCACAGCGATGCGCTGGCGCCTCCGCTGTTACCGGCTTTCGTGGTCGGTGCGGGTTGGGAGACCTTTCTGGCGAACCCGGCGGACAATGAACGCGCTCGCGCGCTGGCCCAGCAACTGGAGGTGGCACTACGGGACTTCCTGCCCGCGCAACGCTGGTTCGCCGCCAAGGGCAGTGTCATTGCCGACATCGCCGTCGAACGGCGCGAGGTGCTCGAGGCGGACGCCGGCGAGGAAGGGTCATGGTTGCTGTTATGGCTCGGCGTCACGTTCGAGGGTGACGCAGTAGCGCAGCGCTATTTCCTGCCTCTTTCGATCGCCTGGGATGCTCAGGCCGACGAACTGGCCACCAAGGTTGGCAGCGCAGCGCTTGCGCGTGCGCGGCACCACTCGCGAACCGGCATCGTGTACGACGCGTTCCTGGACACCGCCTTTTGCCGCGAACTCGTTGCGCGTGTGGGGCGCAATCAGCAAGGTGCGCTCGGTGACGGGCAACTGCTGGCGTACCGCACCGCGGCGTTCGAGCGATTGCTTGGCGACTCCGTGGACATGTCCGACCTGCAGGTGGAACCCGCGGGAGCGCCGGGCAGCAACACCGCCATGGTCGTTTCCCGGCAGGTTCAGGGCAGCCTGCGGCGCGTGTTCCTCAAGGGGTATCGTCGGCTGCGCGACGGCATCAACCCGGAGCTGGAGATCGGTCGACATCTGACCGAGCACTCCGCGTTCGAGCGAATCGCGCCGCTGGCCGGCGCCATACGCTTCGAACGTGATGGCGATGTCACCGCGCTGGTGAGCCTGCAGGGCTACACGCCGAACCAGGGCGATGCCTGGACCTGGACGCTGGATTACCTGGAACGCTTCATCAGCGATGAACGGGTCGGACCCGGCGAGCATGGGCGTCACCAGTCGCGCAAGGCATGCGATGTTCACGGCCCGTTCCTGATGGCGATCGAACTGCTGGGACGCCGCACCGGGCAGATGCACGCCGGTTTGCTGGGCACCGACGACGAGGCGTTCACACCCGACGCGCTGTCCGGCGAGGCGCTCGCAGGGATCGCCGATGGCATCGGGCAACAGCTCGACACCGCGCTGGCGGAATTGGAAGCGGGCCACGATCAGCTGGATGGCGAGACGGCGACGCTTGCCGAGCGGGTGGTAAACGGTCGTGATGCGCTGTTGGTCCGTATCGCGGACACGATCGCTCGCATCGATGCACCCGTGATCACCTCGCGCGTGCACGGCGACTACCACCTGGGCCAGGTACTGATCGATGACAGCGACTTCGTCATCATCGACTTCGAGGGCGAGCCGGGACGTTCTCTCGAGGAACGGCGGACGAAGACGTCCGCGCTGAAGGATCTGGCCGGCATGCTGCGTTCGCTCGACTACGCCGCCTCCAGCGCGCTGATGCGAGCGCTCGAGTTCGAGGTCGATGCGGGCGCGTGGCTGGCACGCGATATCGATGCCTGGCGGGTCGCCTGCAGCGAGGTCTTTCTGCGCGGTTGGCGCGATGCGATCGACCAGGCGGGCGAGGCGTTGTGGCCGGGCGAGTCGGGAGAGGCGCTGCTCGAGCTGTACGTGCTGGACAAGGCGGTCTACGAACTGCGCTACGAGATCAGCCACCGGCCGGGCTGGGTCGGGGTGCCGCTGACAGGGCTGGCACGGCTGCTCGACTAAGGGTTGGTGAACCACCGGCCCGGCGGTTGTCCGGGCCGGTTCAGTCGACAAGGGCGTAAAAACGCGGGACGTGCACGGCACGAAATGGCGCCGGTGGTCGCTAAACGAGCATCGCCGACATTCTGACGTGCCCAATGACGCACCGCCTGTTCGGACTGCCCGCCCTGGTCTTGCTCTCGTTCTCCCCGTTCGCTGCGCAATCGGTGTGGGGTGATGGGGCGGTACACGAGGCCATGGGTCAATTCCGCCCCGCGCCTTCTTCCCCCGAGCTGCGCTCCGTGCTCGATTCCGCCAGGCCAGGCACGGCAGCGAAGCCTGCCTCCAATGCCGTGCAGGCATTGCATGACCGGGCTCGACTGAGAGCGCTTTACGCGGCGCGCGACTTCCGGCCGCTGTGGCGCTCCCGGGCGCTGAGGCAGGCGCTGCAGGCGTCCTTGCTCGATGCACACCGGGACGGACTGTCACCGGACGAGCTGATCGGCAGAGGTGCGCGAAATCCGTTCTCGGCATCCGCCCCGCTCGACCGCACGGAACGCGAGCTGATGTTCAGCGACGCGTTGCTCCTTCTGCTCGATCGCCTGGCCAACGGTCGACCCGATGCGCGCGCGCTGAACCCGCTGGCCGATGCATCAGGGGGAGTACAGGCAACCGAAGACCCCCCCATCAGAAGGCTGGCCGCGTTGCAAGACGTCGAAGATCTGCAGGCGCTGATCGATGCTGCCCGTCCGGCGACACCCTTGTACCGACGCCTGCAGGCTGCCCTGGAAGAGGAGTTGCGTCGGCGACCGCTTACCCCCATCGGCCCGGGGCCGGAGCTAGCGCCGGGCAGTCACGGCGAGCGCGTCGTGCGGCTGCGGGCGCGGCTGCAACAGGAAGGGGACCTGCAGTCGGTCCCGCGCGATGCAGCGATGCGCTGGGATGCGGCTGTGCAGGCTGCGGTCAGTGCTTTCCAGTCACGCAACGGGCTGCACGTGGATGGTGTTGTCGGGCCCGTGACCCTGGCCCGGCTTGATCTTGCGCGCCGGCAACGACTCGATGCACTGAGCGTCAATCTGGAGCGCGCTCGCTGGTATGCGCAGGCACTGGACGATGCGGACCGCGTGGTCGTCAACATTCCGGACTACCGGCTGCGGGTACACCTGGATGGCGAGGTCGCCTGGCAGACGCCGGTCGTGGTCGGTAGCGTCAAGCACCGAACCCCGGTATTCACAAGCCAGCTCGACAGGGTGGTGCTCGACCCCACCTGGACCGTTCCCCATAGCATCGTCGCCGAATCCCTGTTCGATCAGGCCAAGGCCGATCCGGCACGATTCGCAGCCCTCGGATACCGCATGCGGGATCCCGATGGCGCCTGGCACGCCCCCACCCGGATCGACTGGGCGACGATGACGCTGGAGACATTCGACTACCGCATCGTACAGAGCCCGGGGGAACGCAACGCGCTGGGCTCGGTCAAGTTCTTGTTCGACAACCCGTACTCGGTATTTCTGCACGACACCCCGTCGCAGCACCTGTTCGCCGATCACCGGCGGGCCTTCAGCCACGGCTGCGTTCGAGTGCAGGATCCGCGGCAACTGGAAACGCTGCTGCTCGAAGCCCGCGCCGACGTGAGCCAGCGAGAGATCGACACCCTGCGTCAACGTCAGGACAACGTGCCGCTGGCGCTGGACGAGCCCATCGCCGTTGCACTGCTGTACTGGACCGCCGATGTAGACGATCGCGGCCGGCTGCGGCTTCTGCCCGACGTGTACGGGCGGGATGCCCGCATCCGGGATGCCTTGCAGGCCTCGTCGAATGCGGCGAATGCGTCTCCTGCGTCGGCTGATCTGAACTAGCGTCAGTGCGCCATCGGCACGGTGCCGGCTAGACTGCCCGAGCAGTGTCTCGAATACCTCATCACATTGCCTGAATGGTCGGGATCGCCACTTTGAACGATCAGATCAGGTCCGCGCTCCGTGGCGCCGGGCTCGAGGCCCCGGACCCTGTCGAAGCCGGGCAGGGCAGTTGGCCGTCCGCCTACGCTGTGTCGGATCTTGCCGTCGCCTCTATCGGGGCAGCCAGTGCCGAAGTGGCGGCGCTGACCGGTCGGTACACGCCGGTCACGATCGACCGTCGCCTGGCATCCCTCTGGTTCGGTCTCACCGTGCAGCCGCAAGGCTGGGATCTGCCCCCGGTCTGGGACGATCTGGCGGGCGTCTATCGCGCCGCGGACGGTTTCGTTCGGCTGCATACCAATGCACCGCATCACAAACGTGCCGCTTTGCGCGCGCTGGGCTGCGGACCGGACCATGCCGCGGTCGAGGCGGCTGTTGCCGCCCTGTCCGCCGAAGCGGTGGAGCGTGCTGTGGTCGCCCGGGAGGGCTGTGCGGCTCGCATGATGAGCGCGTCGGAATGGCGCGCCCATCCACAGGGCCATGCCGTGAGCACGGAGCCGGTGGTGGCCTGGTCGGAACATGCGCCGGCGACATCGGACTGGGAGCCTGATCCGACCGAACGCCCCCTGTCGGGCCTGAAGGTCCTCGATCTGACACGTGTTCTGGCCGGGCCAGTCTGCACGCGCACGCTGGCAGGCTTCGGTGCCGAGGTGCTGCGCATCGACCCGCCTGGCTGGAGCGAGGCGCTGGTGGAGACGGAAGTCACTCCAGGCAAGCGATTGGCTACCCTGAATTTGAAAACCGAGGCCGGGCGGGACCGCTTTCTCGAACTGCTGCAGGATGCCGACATGCTCGTGCACGGCTACCGCAAGGGTGCTCTCGACGGTGTGGGTCTGGGTGAGGATGCGCGGCGTGACTGCAATCCGGGACTCATCGACGTCGCCCTCAACGCCTACGGCTGGACCGGGCCGTGGTCGGCGCGGCGAGGTTTCGACAGTCTCGTGCAGATGAGCAGCGGCATCGCCCACGGGGGAATGAACTGGAAGGGTGCGCAGGCGCCAGTGCCGCTACCCGTACAGGCCCTGGACTGTGCCACGGGCTATCTCATGGCAGCCGCGGGGCTGCGCGCGTTGAGGGTGAGGCGGGACACGGGGTGCGTGTTGTCGGCGCGGCTGTCACTGGCTCGCACGTCGGCCTTGCTGATGTCCGTCCCGGGTGTCGATGTTGGTGACACCCTTGCGCCTGTTGGCGAACAGGATCTGGCCGCACCCATTGAAGCGACCGACTGGGGTTCCGCACGTCGCATCCGTTTTCCTGCTGATGTGCCGATGCGGTGGGCATGCCCGGCACGCCGTCTCCACACCGATGTGGCGCAGTGGAGCTGATTCACGTCGAGCGCAACGGAAGCGCATGCCGGTCACCGCCCCTGAAGGGCAAGAGCTGCCCTGACGGCTCGCCATTCCACGCCGTCTTCTGTCGGCTCGTCCGAGAACGCGGCGATCGTGCACGGGGTGGCGAGACGAACAAACCGGTACACCGCGCAGACGCTACCCGGGCCCACGCCGGAATGCCCGACAACGTTCCCTGCTTCATCCATCTGGCCGCCCATCACGCCAAGCCCGTAGCCGGTGCGGGCCCACGGGCGCCCTTCGATCGCGCCGCCGATGGGCTGTAGTTCGAGCATCGATTCGCGCTCGGCCTTCTCAAGTAGCGCACCCGTCGCGATCCCGTGCCACAGTCGACATGCGTCGGTCGCGGTTCCGGTCAGCAGGCCGTGGTAGACCCAACCGGGGTGGTACGGCGCACGATCGCCCCAGGCGGTCGATGCCATTTCCTCCCGGGTACGAGCAAGCTGAACCGAGCCGAGTCCGAGCGGCTCGCACAGCAGTTGTCGGACGAGGGTGCCGAGATCTTCGCCTGTTGCCTGCTCGAGCACGTGACGCGCGCGCAGGTAGCCGATGTTCGAGTAGACGAATCGCTCTCCGGCGATCAGCGTGGGGCGTTCAGCATGAACCGCTTCGAGCAGGCGATCTTCCGGCCACGGTTCCTCGTCCGTGGCGACCGCCGCGTGGTAGTCGGCAAGGCTGCCGTAGTCCGGCAGCCCGGAGCGATGCTGCAGCAGCTGGCGCAAGGTGTACCGCCGACCATCGAGCGATGCATCGAGCGCGATCACCTTGCGTGAAGCAAGCCTGACAGCACATGCCGCGATCGCGGTCTTGGAGAAGCTCCACCACGGGTAGATCGCTCCTGCTGAACCGGAAACGTCGACCCCGCCTGAGCCATCGATGAGAGCAACGATCGCAGTCATGCGCCCGCCTCGTCGGCGATGCTCGGCAACCGAGTGCCTGCGGCAGTCGCTCCGGCAACGCTTTGCAGCGGACCGTTGACCGGGTGTTCGGCGCCTTGCTGGTCGCGCTGGGTATCCGGGTCGCTGTTCCGGACCGACCAGCAGGGCGCGTGAATCACCTCGTGGGCTACGCCGGGCCCGAGCTCAGGCAGCCCGACGGGCACTGTCCGCTTCGTCCAGATGCACGCTCAACAGTTCGAGCACCCGATCCCCGGCGAGGGTGGTGGCGTCGAAGCCGGTATCGGCTGCAAGTGCCGAAAAGGCGGCGATGTCGGTCGCGTTGCGTCCGGACCAGGCCATCGACCAGTGCTCGAAACGCCGCTCGCTGGCC
Source organism: Endocladia muricata (assembly GCA_032356245.1). Classification (NCBI taxonomy): domain Eukaryota; phylum Rhodophyta; class Florideophyceae; order Gigartinales; family Endocladiaceae; genus Endocladia; species Endocladia muricata. The sequence continues at coordinate 98 of JAUKWC010060828.1, read as the reverse complement.
GGGCCGAACTGAAGGATGCGCACGTCATCATGACGCTCGTCGCACTGAATCCGTTCGAACGTCTGCTCCAGCATCTCCCGTTCGCCCTCCAGCACCTG
>JAUKWC010060717.1:0-37718 GCA_032356245.1 Endocladia muricata | reverse complement strand
TTAGGCGCGTAATGTGCCGACTGCCTATTGGCTTTTTTCTTAAACTTGGGATATTTTGTTTTGCCTTTGAAAAAGTTAAAAAAAGCAGTATTTAGATGTCTTAGCCCTTGCTGCAAAGGCACTGCCGACACTTGTTTTAGCCAACGTTTCTCAGGGTCTTTTTTTAGTTTGGTTAGAGCATTTGAAGTGTCATTATAGTTAAGAGAAACATTATCTTGGTAGTAGCTATTAGTCCTCAAAACTAATGCCCAATTGTAAACGTATCGCGAGCAACCGAACGTCTGCGCTAGCTCTAATCGTTGCGCCGATGTAGGGTAAAATCTAAATTTGAAACCTCTTAACTGCTTCATACTTTCAGTTTACACTGAAAGTGTTGTGCGCGTAAATATTCAACTGCCAGTTAAAACTGGCTCTGATTCTACCGAATCAGCTCGCTTATATCCCTGCTCTAAAGAGACAGGGTTTTACGCTCCTCTCGATAACACAACAAAAATTCTCTTAGTTTTTCTCCTTGATGAAACAAAAAACTATCAATATCTTGTGCATACTTTTCATTCATGATTGCCATTTTGTTGTTAACGAGATCGTCTTGGCCTAGTTTTACCACGACGACGATTTAAATAGGATTTGACTGGCACATTTTCACCACTAACTTCTTCTTCGCTAATGTTCTCTTTGAGTTGCTGATCTAACTCCCGTTCAATACTGCTCCAGTTCATCCGAGTCATCCCTGACAAATTGGCAGCCGCGTATGCATATACAGCAGTATCTAGTGGCTCATTACGAATTCCCGCCAACTTCTCCCAGACCATATAAGGGAAACCATTTTTATGTTTTGTCACCTGTACCTCGCCACAAAATCCTTCGTACCACTCACTATCTAAATCGTTAGGGACATTAAAATATTTTGCGCCTGGTGTCTCAATCTGGCTACGAGAGTAAAGTGCTTCTTTAGCATTATCTACCCCAATATTGTAGAGCAAAATTCCGCGTTTAATGCGATCGCCTCTATAGCTAATTTCCTGAGTCGAAGGCTTGGATATTAATGGCTTGTTTCCCGATTGCCCTTTGATAGCAAACCAATGCAGATATTTGAATTGTTTCACTCGGTGGTAGACTTCTTGAGTCAAATACCCAGAGTCAACAAATGTAGCTCGTACTTTTATCTTTGCACCACAGGAACGCTGATATGACTGCCCCGTAACGTGTGCTAACTGTTCCCACACGTGATTCTCTTGTGGATTGCCCATGATTTTCTCATAGCGGATCACGTAGGATTGTTCGCCACGACCCCAAGCCACCACGACAACTTCTAGTCTGTCTGCCTGAACGTCCACCCCCGCAGTTAGGATTAAACCGCCATCGGGAACAATGCCCGAAGGGTATTCAGATTGAGAGCCGCGATCGCGTAATCGTTGCCAATCTAATTTCTCCCCAGCACACACTTCAAACGGTAATCCTAAGCTCGTATTCCAAAACACTCGTAGTTGAGCATCGTCAGTTCTGGAAGATTCGTAGTTAAGAGCGATATCAAGCCACCGTACCCAGAGAGAATACATTTCGTTTAGATGAAAGCCGACTGCGCGACTTTTTGATACTGCCGTAGCTTTCCACTCCCCATTCTGAACCATCTTGAGTTTGTCTTTTTCCTCAATTGGAGAATCACAATTTTTGCAGATATAATAAACACCGCTATGAGGATCTGCCTCATCTGTTCCCTTGCCAGCGTACTGAAGGCGTTCAAATACAAAATGCTGAGGATGTTGACAATGCGGACAATTAACAAAGTATCGGCGCTTATCCGACTGTTCCCACATTTTATCAATGCGAGATATCCCCTTAACTGTCGGAGTGCTGACACACATCAGCAGCCAATTCCAAAAAGTAGTAGTCCGTTTTTTTGCCAGTAAAACAGGATCTCCTTCTTCCTTTGCCGAAACAGGATAGCGATCAATCTCATCTGCCAGGACAAATCGGATTGGTCTAGATGCCAACGATGCAGGAGAATTAGCACCTGCAAAGGTTAGTTGTCCCCCAGGAAATTTCTTATGCAGAATAGTATTATTTTTATTCCGCGACTTTTTGGCTAATACCTTGTCAGCCAAAACTGGCGTATCCCTGCACATAGGATCAAATCTATCTTTGCTATATGCTTCAGCCATTTGCAGAGTTGGCTGTAAGTGGAGCATCGGACATGGATCTATATCAATCTGTCTTCCCGTTACATTACAAATTGCTTCAGTTTTACCAATTTGGGCGCTACACATCACGGCAATATCATGTACGCCAGCTTCGCAGGTAGCATCCATTATTCCCTCTAAGTAAGGAGTACGATCGTTTTTCCAGCGACCAGGAGAAGCCGAACTTTCAGGCGAAAGATACCGCCTCTGTTCTGACCATTCAGAAACTAGTAATTTAGGCGGTGGTCGAAACTTGTGGCGAACCCGATCTAGAAGTTCTTGCCCTGTAATAGTATTTCCGTTACTCACATTTCTAAAATACCCTGCGAGCAGTTTATTCAGTGTGACCCAGATCAGTTTTTTCTAATTGAATTTTAGAAGTATCACCTAGTTCTGCTAAATTTTCATTGATATTTTCCATCAACAATTTTTCAATTTCGGCTGGCAAATCCATTCCCGATAGCTGCATGGCTAGTTTTGCTGGTAATGTCTGAAACTTAGATACGCAAGTGACAATCAGACTAGCCCATATTTGCTCGATATCATCCGCATCAACTAATTTACTCTTCTTTTCTTGAAGTTCTAAATTCTTAATTTCTGCTAGTGATTCTTCTTTATTAGCTTCAGCGATCGCTTTTCTCTTTCTTGCTTCGTATGCTTCTTCATCCAAATCTTTTTTAGATGTGTACAACTCTTCTTTTGCTTCACTTAGTTGCAGCCTAACCCGCCCCAAATCGAGACTAATCTTTTCCAAATGATACTTGTATGCGCTAATCAACCCATATTTGCCCTGCTCATTTTGCCCAATATTTCCCGAAGCAGCCCAATTTTGAATTGTCCTAACTGTGCTATCTATATGATTTGCAACATCTTTAGCCGACAAGTAAATCTCATTCAAAGTTCCTAATTTTGGTCAGGAATAACAAAACTGACCACCACCACCACTATTTTTCCCAAATATTTTTTGCACCTAGAAATATCCCGCGATTTTCCCAACTGCATATAATTGAGGCTGGTAAGTACCTTTTTGTTTAAATACTATGCTCATCGTTTCATCTCACAAGATAACAGCCATAATTGAATATGATAAAGGACAGATAGTACTAATGGATAATGGGGAGAAGATGCGCATCAATCAATCAGAATTAGAATATTTGCTTACGACCCTCAGCCAAAACCTCCAAGCTACTATGCCAATGTTTTTAGTTTTGAATGGCGAATAAATATTTAGATCAATTTAAATACAGATAAATATACTGACGATTCTGAAATTAAGCAATAAATCGAATTTACTGGTCATAATTCGCCATCTTGATTAATAATTGCTATTTGAACTGCTGTTCTTTCAGCCTGAACACGTTTCTTAGTAAGTCTCATAAATTTAAGCTCTTAGCTGCGATCGCAGCGGAAAATATTTCTTCTTCAGAATCAAACATGAGGATTAACTGTGCAGCTTGTTCGTGAGTAGCAGTTATACAAAGTACAGGGTTTGTAAGTTCGCAATGAGGAATAATGTCATTTGGTGAAACAGCGGAAAGGGTTTTATTATTTTTTAGCTTTAAATCTAATGAAGCTGGATTAATAGCTGTAATTACTGCCAAAGCAGCTTCAAGACCCACAAGTCTTTTATCGGGTCGATTTTTCGGAACATTGATTCTCACAAGTTGACCAACTTTATAACCTGCAACTATCGAGGTGGTAGATTTACTATCCTGATTACTGTCCTGATTACTATCCTGATTGCCGTCCTGATTACTTTCTAAGTTTGATTGGGTTTTGCCAATGCTTTCAGTTTTCATAACTGAAGAATTACCATGTTTGTCTTTATATTTTCTCAAATCCTTACTGGGGAATTCCCCAGTAAGGTCTTTACGAATTTTCCCAACAGTTTTGTGATCCACTTTGCAAAGTCTAGCAATTTCGCGATCGCTCCATATACTCCACTCAGAATCCGATAAAAGAGTGGTGATTGCTTTTCTTTTGTCGGCATTGGTACGATGTAAACCATGATCACCATTAGCTGTTACAGATGCTAATATTGCATCTCTTTGTGTTCCTTCAGTCACTTCCGCTTTTATTTCCGTTTGACCGATAGACCGTGCAGCTTCCGTAGTGTGAAAGCCATCGGTCAACCAATAATTAGTACCATCAAATTTTAGTTTGACTGGCGGAAAAAGATCGCCCTGTTGCATTGCTTCGGCGTATTTTTCAACAGTTTCGTGATTTAACCCAACTCGCTGTTGAGTCTTAGAATCCTTAACTATGTCAGAGATTAATACAAGTTCGACTGTCTTAGATCCTTTAGAAGAAAATTCTAATACATTTGTATTGACTTGCTTATTGATTTTAGGAGCAAATTCTATTTGTGTTGGATAGCGTTCGATTACTGAGCTATTGTTTAGCTCGATTTTAACTTTTTGAAGATAAGCGCTAGCTTTCTTTGGATATGATTTGACTACACCTAATTCACCTCCCACCGAAACGCGAACTCCCTCTTTATAGCGATCGCGGGTAATCACAGCATATCTTTTTTTAGTATACGCAGCCCTTCGTTCATAAATCAGAATATCCTCATCGCTTGCCTCACATTCTTGATGAGTTTTCCAAAGCCTTGTGTTTGATAAATATTCAGAACTTAGAACATCCAAAAGATCGCACTCCAGATTATTATCTTCAGAAGAAATTAATTTAGGAGAATTTTCTGGACTCCAAAACCAATCGGAAGAATCAGGGATATGCAAAGGTAGATTGACGATCGCCAAATTATTAGTTTCCATTGCTATAATATTCTTATGTGTATTTACTGAGTCTCGTTTTTGCCTAACTTCCCTAAGTTTTTGGTTAAATCGTTCGAGGCTCGTATTTTTTTTGCGAATTAGCCTGTTTTTCCCAGAATGGTAAAGACTTGCGGATATTCCTAGTAAAATCTCGAATTTCGCTATTTGTCCTGAAAGTAGGTAACTCTGGCTCGTAATAAATGTCGAATCCATCAGCCCAACGCTTTCTGAGACAGTCGATAATGAAACCGTGAGCGCCAGGAACTTTTTTATGGCTATTGCGATATAACAAGAGTTCTATTGCACTCATAATTCTTTCTATCGATTTCCCTGACATGCGATAAATATTGTTGAGTGAATCGCAATCAAACTTGAGTCCGACTTTTCTTAGAAGAGTATCGATATTGTTGATGTATTCCTGCTGCTGTTGTAGATTCTCTTTTTGAAAAGTTTTAAACGACTCGCTGTGTAAGGGTTTTTCGGCAGTAGCAGAATTGCTGAAATCCGAGGAGGAATTTCCATTCTCAGTTAAATAAGAGAGTGGAAACACCTTCAATCTAAATACGCCTTTACCATAATTACGCAGGATTAGAATTAGCCCTTGGCTATTTTCTGCTAAGTGTTTTACGGCTTTGGGTATGGTGGTGCGGTGATATTTTCTGCCCCGCACTTTCTTCATCCGATTGTTGAATTTGTATGAATCAAATTCTAATTCGACAGGTTCGAGTCCAACTTTTTTGTAGAGATGATTTGCTACATTAATTCCTGATTGCCACCAACGGTTTTTGGCAGCGAAATCTTGATGTTTACTTGTCCAAGCCATGATTAATTCGATTTCTCCCGTATGAGAATAGTTTTTAGGATGTTTTCTTTTTCGGGCTTAAGGCTTTTAACATCCAAAAATGGATAACCGCCCTGATTTAATAATTTGTCAGCTTCAATCTGCTGATAAGCTTCTTGGAGTTGGGCTGATTTGAACCGAGGATCAATATCTTTATAGTTTTCTGGTATAGGGTCTGGCACTTTGTCGCCACAGATCCAATCTCGGTGCTGTTGACGATTAAATCTGGCAATTGCTTTAGGGCCTGGCTTTGGATGACAAACGAAAAAATTAGCTAACTCAATCAATCGTGCGTAACTCTCTTCTTTACCAGTCATAGAGAGAACCGAAAGATAATTAATAGAAAAAGTATGACGAGATTGACGAGCTTCATGTGTTAGCTCCTGTGGATTCCAACCAAATTCGTTAGCAACAATAGTAGCTATTGCCGTTAGCTGTGATGCCGACAATCTATCGGCATCTATAGACCAGATAGAAAAAAGTTTTTCTGTGCTTAGATGCACTGGCCAGGGGTCACGCGTTGGGAAACCCATTGGGAATAGATGCATGATCGATTGATAGCGATTTCCAGGTTTTAGCTTTACCCAGGTGTCATGTTTGCTCATGTATTTTGTCTGCTTTTCCTCGTTAGTATTTACCGTGTAGTAAGTCCAATAATGATTTTTTATTTTGAATCTGCTGATAAGCTTCTTGGAGTTGGGCTGATTTGAACCGAGGATCAATATCTTTATAGTTTTCTGGTATAGGGTCTGGCACTTTGTCGCCATCTAACCAATATTTCCTTTGCTGTTTGTGAAATTTTAGTAAGTCATCCCCATTAAATTCTGGGTGTGCCTCTAGAAAATTGATCAGTTCAATGGTGCGACGATAATTTTCTGAACCCCCACTCATACTTTCAATCCAATTGGCAGTGATGGGAAAACACCCTCTAGGCAGTTGTTCTATTACTTGGTCAACAGATACATCAAACTTTTCAGCCAAGATAGACATAAGATGGTTTATTTGATTGGAGTTAAGCCGATCCCTATCCATGAACCAAAGACAAATATCTCCTTGTGTATTCAACCCCATTGGAAAAGGGTCTCTCATGGGAAATCCTTCGGGAAATAAATGCTCAATATGTTCTAAAGGATGTCCTTTTTTTAGTTTGACCCAGGTGTCATGTTTACTCATATTTTTTCTGCTACACGTTCAATTAACTTGTCGGTAAGATCGATCGCCCGATCGCATAACTCCTCCTCTGTAGTAAAACTCTCGTAACCCAGGCACAGAGAACAGGCAATATCTTTAACCGCTTTAAAATATGCCGAACCTAAAACATTGCTTCTCAACGCTGGTGTTCCTGTGTCTGGTTTGTATGATGCAGATTGTTCGGTCATCTTGCTGCCTCAATTTGGTCTAACTGTACTTGTGCCAATTCATCTTTAACTGCTGAGAATTCGTCATGTTTGGCAAGCAGTGTCTTGTCGGATATTTCCAAACGCGATCGCTGCATCACCATCAATTCAAGCTCAATTTTTTCGCACTCTCTAATTAGTTCGTCAATCCTATGAGAACGAAGAATATCAAGGGCTTTCTTTGCACTCGTTAGATCTACGGGTTCGTTAAACTCAGCCTCTAACTTGGCAACCTGTTCAACCTGGGCTGCTATTTGGCATTCGAGGTCAGTTTCCATTTTTTTTGTTGTTCTGTCATTAATCGCTTATCTTGAAACTTGCATCTTAATCTTGTCAGATTGGACAAGTTTATACTAGCCCAAATGAAATTAAAATGCAATAGTTGTCTAGTTAGACAAGTTTGAGGCATCATAGAGTTATAAATTAAAACCTTTAAAAACCAGTTTATGAAAGCATCTGAAGCTTACGACTTTGTTTTAAACGAGTACAAAATTAAAGCTAAAGATATTGCTGATGCAGTTGGTAAGTCTGAGTCTGATGTCTCTAAATTTAGAAATGGGCATAGAAAAATCAATCAAGACTTATTGCAACTATTTATTCAAGCATTACCTTTGCAAGCTATAGCGCATTTCAACATGCTTTATTCTTATGGTGATGAAATTAAAAATATGGCTGCAAGAGAAAAAAGTAATAAATAGAAAGTATAAAACCTAGATCCAAAGTTGCCGAAAAAAGCAACCCATATAAAGTTTAAATTCACAACGGAATTGCGATCGCGATCAATACATTCAACAGTTAATAAGTGTCACTTTATATTAGTAAACAATTAATTTTATTATATTAAAATCAAATGATGAAAAAATTACTATTGATTTTACTTTTAAATTCACTATTTATTATAAAAGCTGAAGCGAATGAAACAAATAAAATAACTGGAATATTGCAAGTACCATTTCAAAGCAATAGTAAATATATTTGTTCGGAACAGAGCAGAGTAACTAATTTAGGAAATAATAGTAGTTTTCTAATTAAGAATGAGAATAATCATATTATCTATAAAGGTGGTTTTGATGGCAAACAATCTGAACTGCAAAAAATTATATGTAACTTACATCTAATAACCAGTAATGTCCCGAAATCAAAATTTTATACTTTTGATTTTGGTCAAAATAGAACTTATACTTATAGTCACAATGAGCTTATAGAAAGAAACTGGGATATAAATTTATATTTAAATACAGATGGAATAATATTGAAGCCTTACAACAAATAATTTAAATTTTAACGATGTTTTTCTGGTATTTCAGGTTTTTCCCTCATCCAATTAACCGCCCAACCATAGGAGGATGAGTTAGCTTGTAAATCATTACTTCTTCAGTAATCTCATCACTCGGTAAGGAATAATTAGACTGATAAAGATACAGTTCTGCTTCTCTTAAAATTCTAATTTGGGGCTTAGATAATCTGGTTTGTTTTAGCCCCTCTATAAAGTATTGCAGCTTGTGCCAGCCATCGTAATCGCTTGCTTCGGAAACAATTTTTAATTCAAGATTTGAGCTTTTCATATAATAAATAGAAATATGAAAACACCTTATTTCCTCTGTCCGAAATAAGGCGATTCAACCATGTTTTGCTATTCTAAGCGATCGCATTTGATACAGCCACTTTAGGATTTGCACCCAACAGAGAAACTTCAAAACTCTGATACTAGATAGCAGCCTGGATGGATGCGCCAGCCGTGTTTACAACGGCTACAATACCCGCGATTAGGCAGTATATTGCTGCTTAAGATGCTGTCACGAGGACAAACATGGCTTATTGACGCAAATTTAATTTAACTTAACTTGAGAAATCACGCAAACAGGATCAACTTATTCCAGGTGGCAGGCCCAACCACTCCATCAGGCTCTAAATCATTTTGTCGCTGAAATTCTGTTACGGCATTAGCAGTTATTGGCCCATATTCCATGTCATCTTTTATTTTGAATCCATAACCAATTAATATTTCTTGGACTAGTAAGACGCGATCGCCAAATAAATAGGGTTCGCGTAATTCCAGATAAAAACCGTCCCAGTCATTGCTAGAATTTTCATATTGAGGACGTGCAAAACCGCAGCAAGAGGGATAATAACGAGTGCGCTGCATGACCTGCCGCCCGTTTGATTGATTAGCAATACTGGTATTCCCTTCAATAGTTTTGATATAAGTTGGATAAACTTCTTGAACAAAACCAACGTGATCGGATACGCCATCCCGTCCCCAATCGAAAAATACAATGTCCCCGCGCTGGGGGTTGCGGTGCAGCATATTGTTGTCCTTGAACCAGGTCAAGCCATATGGGCAATAGGCAAATCCTTTTGGATTTTGGATTGCCTCTAGTGGCATCCCTGCCTCTGACATTACCCACGAGACAAACATGGCGCACCATGCTGCATTTTCAAATCCAGGCTCACCATACCAGTTGCCATATTTAGTGGGATGTCCCTTTGCCTGCTGATAGCCAATTTCGCCTTGGGCGATCGCCAATACTTTTTTTGCTGTAACCATATTTTTAAATATCTAAACTTCTATAGCTATAATTCCCACCCAAGAAAGGGAAAAATAAAATAGAGCTATCTGGGGTCGGATCTAAAAAATCCGATCACATTTTTTTTATGTTTATCATAGAAGAACTATTAAAAAACTTAGATCATGATTATCGTAAAAAGATAATTTTATTCATACTGATAATTTTTTCAACCATACCAATCTCTTTGGCTATTATCGCTACAAATATTGCTTCTTTTCAGTTTAAAAATAATACTACCGAAATCAATTTAAAAGCTAAAAAACAGCTTAATGACACGGAGTTTTCAACTAAACAGACTGAGAAAAAACTAAATAATCTAAATATCTCCCTTGAAAGTTTAGAGAGAGAAAGACCCCGCGACCCCTTGGTTAAAGAAGTAATTCAGGAGTTTCGAGAATTTAATCCTACCGCCGAAAAACAACTAGTAAATTCTAAAAAGACAATAAACTTGCTTGAAGCGATCACCGAGTAGCTTTTGTCTGGTAATGTTAGGGTAACTGTTACCCTAACATTTACTCTAACATTATGCCTATAAGCTATACGAAAAAAGAGATTGCCTATAATCTAAATTGCTCTGAGCGAACCATAGAGGAAGACCACAAATTTTTGAAAATTACCCCACAAACAAAGCCTGGAAGAGCCAATCTTTACTCTAATAGAGATTATCAGTTAATTTGCCAAATGCGCGAACATATGGCGATTGAGGGGAATACTCGCGATACATTTGCTTCTAAAGTTATTTCTGAAATAGTTACACAAGACGAAGGAAAAGTTATAAGATGCCCATCGGCAATTGCTGGAAATTCTATTGCCCAGGAAATCAAATTGATGGCGACTAATGATCCATTTTTCACTTTAGAAATAATGGATCGTCTACAAAAAATAGCAGACAATAATTGGTCTGTGCCAACAGCTTTTATGGCAGCACTATTACAAATTACGCCTTCAACTTTGTTGAAATACCAACAATATTCTTATAATTCCTTTGTAATTATTATTGCTGATTCCCCAGTCAGGAAACCGAGAACAAATACTTTAGTGCCAAATGCTGCGGGATTAATAAAAACGAAGATTATACTGTGGCGAGTAGAAGCAAAAAACGAATGAAGAAATGACAGGGATTGCTGAAGGAATTCTTATATCGGTTGCTGCCAGTGCATTATCCGCAGGCTTAACCTACGCACTCACCCCTGGACAAGAATTTGATGTCGGCAGACAGAAAGATTTGACCCCAGCAAATCAAGGCTTCGGCGCTCCTTTACCATGGCTCTGGGGGACTGTCAGAGTGCCAGGAGTGCGAATCGGCGCTGCTCGCAAAGAAGAGATCAAAAAAACCAAGAAAGAAGGTGGATTATTTTCCAAGGTTAAAGTTACAACTTTTTATTATTATGGCTACTATGCTACAGCATTCTGTGAATGTCCATTTCGTCCAGTAGAGTCGATCGATCGCCTTTGGTTCAATAAAAAAGTAGTTTTTGCAAATGGCGTGACAATTGGCAAAAAATATCAACTTTATGATTTTTCGGGTCTATTAATTGAGTTTGATAATGTAGCAATCCAAGAATATCTAAATTTTTACTACGGATTGCCAGTTCAAAACACAGATTCCGCCTTCAACGATATGGCTCTAATCATTTCTGGCAACACTATCCCCTTCGATAAAATCAAAAGAGCGGCATATCTAAAATCACTCAACCTTGACCCTAACAGTCGCACTAGAGTAAATGCCAATAACAACGTTTGCTATTATTCCGCTACTCGTCTACCGTTAAAAGATTACTTTGATCGCCTACCAACGGAAGAGGCAGAAATTACCGCATCAAACAACTGTAGTGTAGGGCAAATATTTGGCGATTTGTTCGGCTTGGTGTACCCCAATTATGAGTTCGACACTAGTAATATATCCACCTCAGAATTTGCAGTAGATGGATACAGCATCAATAATGTCCAGGCTGCAAAAAATACTATTCAAGAACTGCAAAAAAACCACTTTATCGATCTGATTCAGACGGGCAACGGATTTAAATTCATTCCCCTCAACTCCCCTCGTGATGTAGTTAATTTGAGACGCAAAGACGTGGGTGCATATCAAAGTGGTAGCGAAAAACCCCTGGATTTTGAACGCATCGACCCTGATCCAGATTCTCTACCGACAAAAGTAATCGTATCTCATAAGGATGCATCACTGAATTACGATCGCCTGCCGACACCATCAACTCTCAACGTGCAAGGCTATGGGAAATCAAATACTATAACCATCACTACGCAAGAAGTGATGAGCAAGACCAAAGCACAAACGATAGCCGATCGCTCTTTGCTGATGGCTTGGGTGCTGGCCAGCAAGTACGAATTTTCCCTACCCCCCAGCTTCCTCCATCTAGAACCCTGTGACTTGATAACTAACGTTTTTGACGATCGCGGTTATCCAATCAAGCTGACTAAAACTAGTCCTGGGGCTAACCTGCTGATTAAGTGCGAGGGAGTCCTGCACGACACAACACCTTTGCTCATTATCAGAAATCCCGACTCTGATAATGTGATTCAGAATTTGGCTGCTTATGACAAAGTAATATTCGTATTTGGCAATCTAGTGAAAGTGATTGATGCCGACGGCAATAGTTACGCTGAAGGGACAGACTATACAATTAATGCCGACGGCAACATAGAAATTAATCCTAACGGTAATATTGCCGAAAACAGCGAAATTAACTTGATTACTCAAGGCGAATCATTGCCGTCTATCGAAGATTTTGGCACATATAGCAATCCTGGAAATACTGAGTTAAGTGTCTTAGACATACCGTTAATCGATAACGAAGAAAAAGATTATCAACTTTATCTAGCTGCGGGGGGTGGCGAAGATTGGACTGGCTGCTCTGTCTACGTTAGCAACGATAATTCTAGCTACTATTACTACACGAGCTTTGAGACAGCTTCAATTTTTGGCAACTGTATTAGCGACGTGAGCGATGGAAAAATTCAGGTAGGCGTTAATGCCGAAGGCGAATTAGATTCAATATCCGACACTGACTTGAATTTTGGTTTAAACTTAGCTGTAATTGGTAATCAAATTATCCAATTCAAAAATGCCGATCTGATAGATATTGATCGCTACGAACTATCAGGAATTACTTGGGGACTTAGAGGGACAGAAATACAGCCTCTACCAAAGAGTGGCGATCGCTTTGTGATGCTAGTTGATGATAATTCGATCATAGAAAATCTTAGCTATAGCGCAGATGAAATTGGGCAAATCAAATACATTAAAGCATTAAGCGAGAATCAAACTCTCGACGAGGTTCAGCCAGTTCAGCACTTAATCCAAGGAATATCACAGCGTCCCTATGCTCCCGTCAATCTTGCTGCCACCAAAAATGACGTAGGAGATATTATTCTTAGTTGGGACAGAAGAGACAGACACGACCAAAGTACAGAAAATCCCCTGCTGACGGAGACAGCAGAGGATTATATAACTGAGTTAATCAATATTGAAAACGGTGCTGTCGTTAGAACTTTCCAAGAAAATAGTAATTCTTCTATATATACCGCAGCCAACCAACAAGAGGATTTTGGAGCGATACAGACAAATATAGCCTTTAAGGTCGCCCAAGTCTCGTCGGTTTATGGTGTCGGCAGTTATAGTCCAAGCACCGAATTAACCCCAGTACAAGAATAGACAACAAATTAATTTGTTTGCACGATATACAACTTAGTTTCAGACCTGAAAATACTTGAAAATCTGTAACTAATCCAAATGAAGCCATAGGGAGTTACGGCGTAATTAGTTGACAGGTTATTGCCAGACACAGAAGTAATCTCAGTCGCGAAACCACTACCTGATTTGGAATAAAGAGTTTTATTTCTGTTTAGTGCGATAATATTTCTCAAACCATCAAAGCCAAAACTACTTGCGGAATTAGCAGAAAATGACAAAGCATCGGCTAAATTTCTGGTTGCTTCTGTCGTACTGGCTGGAATTTCAAACTCACTAATCAAAAACCAATTTTTATTGTCCTTAAAATATGTACGCTGAATAAAACGCGCATATTGTGGATCGCAATTCATTCCGCCCTGGATACACTCCCGACTGACGACTACCAATAATTGTCCGCTCTCGTTTTGCCAGCGCCAAATTAAAGGTTTATCCTGGGAATTTTCGGGGTTATAAGCTAACAGCACTTCTTCAATGCCATATTCAGGATAATAGCGAACTTTGTGCAGATCTGCCTCAACTGTATCTGTTCCCCAAACATTAGCCACAGCTTCTCGATTAAGATAGGAATTTGTCGAACTTCGGCGAATCTCAGTTAAGTCTCGGTTGATTGGATTGCCACCATTCGCATCATATTTATTGTTGATATAGCTGATATTATCGGCAGAATAAATCAGTTCATTTCTTAAGGACCGTAAAGTTTTGCTCATAAATAAGCGATTGCCAATTAATAATTTTGCTAATCCAAAAGAATTATTCAGGGTAATAGAATCTGGATAAAAATTTAAATTAGTACTGTCAGATTCAACTTCAAAACGCAGCAGCCCCGATTGAGCGGAATCTGCCCCCGAAGGCTGATATTTTGCTTGTCCAAATACACTGACCCCTGTTGATGTCTTGGCAATTAATGCACCTTCTTGAAGCAAAATATAATTAGAAATTTCGGAATCTATATAAGTTAAACTCCAATCTCCAGGGGTTATTTGGTAGTAAAAAAGCCTATTTTTGCCCAGATTAGATGCAGTATTTGAGTTACTGCCCTGCAAGATTAAATGTAATTGTCCCTCAGCCCACCAAAAAGCTTTTGATGAATAGGGACGAGTAGGATCGACACCTGGCGCTGCGCCGATAAAATCAAAGCTAATCGGTGAAAAAGCAGATAAGCTAAACGCTTTAATGGTTGAACTACCAGCAAAAGAATTGGGGTTAGAACTTTTTATAGCATCATTATTTGAGTCTTTTGGATCGACAATCACCTCTTCTAATAGCAAAGCAGCAGGAGGAAGTTGAAAAAGCTCTTTTTCTTTTAACTGCAATTTTAGTCCAGACAAACTAAACAGGGCATCTTCAGCATTCGCAGCTTCAAACTTAAAATTAAGATTATCCTGGTCAAAGCGAATTTTGTAATTATTGTCTTGATACAAAAAAGGGAATTCTCTTGCTTTACCCCTGGCGCAATAGAAGTAGCCCATAATCCTATCTACTTCTTTAGTCGTAAATTTCCAATTCCCAAGGTTAAAAGCTAGCCGTTCATCTTCCCGGTTATCCTGGCGCTTTACATATCCAGACTTGAGGGCAATTTTGCTTGTAGAATAGCTATTTTTTTCAATAGTTCCAGGAATTTGCCCCAGGTTTAATTCTTCCGTTATTTCTGCTATTGGTTCGATTATCCAAGGTAAAGATAGTGGGATTCGACTCTCAACTACAAACACGCTCTGTAATCGATAAACCGATGCTTTGATATCTGGGTAGTAGCCTTCTAGGTTAAAACCAATTTCATCTGTTTCAAACCATACAGGTATATCAAACTGGAAATTTGCAGTAATTTTTAAACCTGAAGCTAAAGGATTTCCATGACTAATAACACCATTAATGTAATTAATGTCCCAATCTTCAGCTAATATGCCATCAATATAAATCTCTACTGTCCCTGATACTGGCTTTTGGATTGGTCGGTAAGTTACAGCGTCCCCTGCCCAATATCCTTTCCGCAATTGAAATTGAGTGCTGACCCCATCGCCAAAGGCAATAAGTTCATTTTTACCCCGATAATCAGCCCAATCTTTGAACCGAAAACCCTCAAAACTACCTTGGCGATCGCGATAAAAATCTTTAAGGTAAGTCACTTCTTCGAGCTTATCAACTTCAGAATCGGCAATAAGGCGATCGCCAAGCTGCCACCGACCTAAAGGCAGATAATTTAGGGAGTTACGCTGTTCTCGTTCATCAGATACGGTGATTATTTCTGTATTAAACTTAGGCCCACCCACAGCACCGTAATCGTAACCAAGCTCTAACTTGGTTTCAGCGAACTTGATAAAGCTGGGTTCTACTAAAGGTTTGGGGAATGAATCGAGTTTGGGAAAAGGTTCGGGGTTGGGATTTACATCATCGTCAGCCTGAAAAATACTTGGATCGTATGTTGCTGTAATTTCCAGCATCCAGCCATGATAATGATCATATATCCCAGGATCGCTCGTGTAGCGAATGTGACGATAGTTATCATCATCGTTTCGCAATTGATATTCTAAATCCGAAACAAAAACAACTCTCGTGTTACTGGGCAGCATGACCCACAAAATTTGGTCATTGATTTCCAGAAATCCTAATGTACTATCAGAAGAAACTACATATTGCGATCGCCATTTTGCTTCGTTAATGTCGCTAGTTTTGCTGGGGTCGTTCCTAGCATTTCGACTTTGATATGTGCCAAAGAAAAATACATCATTGCTCATATGTCACTCCTGGCAATCCAAACACTCCGCAACATTTTTCCTTCCAATTTCTGGTTAATCTATGTTCGACAACTCCCTTAAAATCTTCCGTGGCATGAATCAGTCCTAAGCCTCCCAACAAATAATCTCCGCTAACTATTCCGCAGTGCTGGGGAAAAGACCTAATCGTAAAAACTAACAAAGCCCCTGGCTGCAAAACAATCTTTTGGCATTGATCAGAAATCAGATCTAACATCTTGCCATCAGGATGGCGGGAATAATTTTGATAGTTTGATTCTCCCAAACCCAAGTCACGGGCGACGCAGATTGGTAAGCCAATACAGTCTATTTTTTTTCCAGGCAGTCGCGCCTGATGCTGGTAGCCAGTACCAACATATTCCCTTGCCTTGAGATAAACATCTTTACCAGTAACTATGGTCATCTTTAGGGAGTATTAAGATTTGTATCAGTTGTCGGCGTTCTCAGTTCTCCAACATAATTTTTAAAGTTGTTGAACTTCACTACACAGGCTTTTTCAGAGCGATCGCAGCCTGCTACAGCCGTCAGAGTATCACCTACAACCAAATCATATGGCAAGGAAAAACTCAGGATTAGCTGATTATTACGGTAGAAAATCACGTCTTCATATATGCCGAAATTTGCCCCGCTGGTAATCTCCAACCAACCATAATCAAAATACTTATCGGCAAAATTGCCATCGACTACGAAAGTACGGCGATCGATTACCAAAATCACTATAAGCTCATGAGTAAAGTTGGTCAAATCTTGACGACAGCGATCGTCCCCCAGTCTTTTTACTCGACAATTTTTGGAAGTTTCTGTTCCGACATTAAATTCCAATTTTGCAGCCATATCTTTAGTCTGCAACTCATAACCGAGATTATCAAACTTTTTGCTGGCGATATAGGATCTGGCATACTCCCTATGCTTGGGTGGATCTAACTCCAAATTTTCAGGTAAGTTAGTCCAATCAACAACAAACTTACGAACCTCAGCACCATCCCACATGCCCGACTCTATCTCAGTCTTATTAATTCCGCATACATCTAAAATGCCTTTCAAGTTTTGACTATCAAGCTTTTCTAATCCGCTGCTCTGTTGTGCTGCGCTGGGGTCAAATCCCGTAATTCCGCGATAGGTCACGTCACCAATTTTTAGATCCATATCGAAGCTGGTAAAACCTAACATTGCGCCATCTTTGCGCGTGATTAGCCAGCACCAACAGAGTGTTAGTGCCGACTTGGATAGAGCGTCTTTTAAGGTAGGATCGAGAATTAGCATTGTGCTAACTTAGCCTGAAATTAGTAAAAATTATATTGAATTTAATAATGTTCAAAATCAAACACCCCTACTTAATCTTTCTATCAAATCCTGATTTCGCTGATCAGCATTGGCGTTAAAGCTATCAGCATTGGGAGAAACGATTGTCTGATTTAGTGTGACTGACCGATTAATCTCTTGCCCTCTTCTACTGCCCGAATCCAAGCCAGATAAATCGAAGTTCGGCGTTGATGACCCCCGAAATCCAGAAAGTATATTTGCTTCAGCATCAAAACCGACAGTACCACCAACATCAAAGTGCTGAATTATTTTTTGTGCAGGATTAACGCCAAATATTCGCTTTAATCCTCTATAGGCAGGTGCTTCACCAGTTTTTTGAGAGATTAATTCCTCGTTTTTATGAAACACTCCTAACTGAGCCTCACTGCCTTCAGCACTCCAGGCTGCTGCTACTCCTGGGAATGTCCGACAAAGATACTTTGTAGTGCGATCGCTAACTTTCCTTGATTTAATATCATCACCCACCGTAGCACCTTCATCGGCTACAAAAGCACCAATACCTGCTGCCCCGCCCCCAAAATCATTACCCACCGAAGAAACCCCACCACTAGCACCGCCGACAGCGCCACCAATAATCGAGCCGATAATCTTTGCTGCTGCTGCCTGGGCGATCGCAGCCAATAGCTGCTTACCAAACTCCAATAAAGCCTGTTTTGCGAGGTCAATTACTCCCTTAAAACCATTAAATTCATTTTTTATCTTATCTAGTTTCTGTTCATTGAGATCCTTTGCGCGATCTTTTAAATGATCCAGTCTGTCCTGATCGTCCGCGTATTGGTCGTTTAACTGATTTAGCTCTTCGGCATAGCGTAATTTTTCTTCTTGAAGTTGCTTATCTTTGTCACCACTGAAGTCAAACCCCTCAGTGACAAATTTACCAACAAAACCTTGGGTAGAGGATATGAAAATATCCTCTACAGTTTTACCCAAGCTTTTAAATTCGTTCTCTATCTGAGATAACGAAACACTATTTAATTCTGTCGCAGCGCGGGATAATTTTTCAAGTAATTCTGGCTGGTCTTTGTATTTTTTACGAAGTTCGATTAACTCTCGTTCAAGTCTAAGATTTTCGGCTGAGATCGCATTTTCCTTTTTTAGCTTATCTGCGCCGAACACATCGCCAATACGGGACATAAAACCAGCTTTTTTCGACCCTATTTGACCTTGTAAGTCTAATAATTGTTTTTCTAGGTCTAACTCTGCTATCTGGGAGTCATAACTAATATTTTCGGTGTTTACCTGACTCTGACGGCGCTCACCTTTAATTAATGAGTCTAAATGCTCCCCTGGGGCATTTTGTAGGCGTAGCTCATTAATTTTCAGCGCTAGGCGTAAATCTTCCTGGTGTAATTTAACTTTGCGCTGTTGCTCAATTGTTCCCCTAGCTTCGGCAAGAGTAGCCTGCTGATTGACTAGCAAACTACGTTTGTTTATCTTCTCTTGCTCAATCTTGAGTTTATTGGTTGTATTAACAAAATCCAAAGCAACCTGCGCGGATTCATTGTTTTTGGCGTATTCTGCCGTCAAATTCTCCAATATTTCCTGATATGGAGACAGTAATAATTGAGCATTCGCTAATTGCTCGTTCAGAATATCCGCTTCGTCATTTCTGCCAGCTTTTCGGAGCATCTTTATCCCCCCTGGTGCAGTCAACATCAAATCGTTAATAGCGTTAATCTCATCGGTATATTTGATAATTTCTCGCGAAATTTGTAAACCGCGATCGCTAAATGCCGTATTAAATGCCCTGAGTGCTTTTGCAGCTTCGCCATCAGCCGTAGAAAAATCATACTGTTGGGATAAATCTGTCCCCGCATCAATTAATTTATCTAAGCCGAACTGACTATCGGTAATATTAAAATCTACTTTTTGGCGATCGCTTTTTTGAGCATTAGCGATCGCAATTTTTAAAGCCTCTTTTTCCTGATTGGCAATGAGCGAGTCAGTTAGATCTAATTTCTGCTCTTGTTTGCTAATAGCGAAATTAGTATCTTGCTTGGCCTTGGCAAGATTAGGAGGTGAGGGCAGTTGTCCAGAGGTGGGGGGAGTCGGTAAGCCAGGAACAGGCAAAAGATTTTGATCACTGGTGGACTCAGATTTGAACCTCTTGAGAATGTCCGCAGTATAACTATCGATACTAGGATAAGTACCCGCGCCGTAAGTCTGACGGCGAGTATTATTATATAGCTGAGGCTGTCCACTGTACCAAGTAGAAGCAACTCGCCTTACAGCAATATCTAGATCAAACCCTTTACCTAATTCCTTCTGTAGATACTGGTTTAATTTGAAGTCAATAGTTTTTATTTGACCTTGAGAATCATTCAAAAACTGCTTTGGCGTTAAACTATTACCTAGCGCTTGTTTTGTCCAGCTAGCCACGTTTGCTGGCATTACCTGGCCATACCCCAAAGCCCCAGAGTCAGGATTGACTGCCTTAAAGTTACCCGCTGATTCTTTCCCAATAATTGCCCGTCTTAAATTAGTCAAAACATTGGTATTATTGGTTTCTGGCTGTTTTGACTTTTGTAAAGGAAGTTTAGCCGAAGCTGCACCATTTAACTTATTTTGAAACTCAACTAACGCATCTCCTGCTCCGCGTACATTTCGAGCAAAATCATTAAGTTCAAACTGCAAACTTCTTTTCTGTCCCGCAAACTGAATTCTCGCCGATTTTTGCCCCAAAATTCTCTCGGCATAACTGGCTGCTTGGTCGAGCATTGATTGAGTAGAAGAAATTAAGCCGTTAACAAAGCTATTGGCATTGGGGGATAGTGCCGACTGTAATCTATTTTTAATCTGAGTTTGGATAATCTGATTAATTATCCGCAGCACCTCAACTTGAGCCTCTCTAATCTGCTGGTTGATATTAAACAAATAATCGTCAATCGTGCGGTTGAAGTCAATTAGAGCATTGCGATTTTGCTGAAGAGTATTAGCAAACTGTTCCCCCAAGCCCGATAGTTTGGTTTGGTCGCGTAGCTGTTTCAATAGTCCTTCGGCTGCATCGCGATCGGCTTTCACCGTTGTCTCGTTAATTATCCGCTGTAGACTAGCCTCATTTACGGGCAGATTGTTATCAGCTAAGTTTTGCTTAACCCGTCGTACTCCGTCGGCTAATTCTGGTGATTTTAGATCCTGCTCTAAATCGGTCAGTTCTGATTTGATAAAATTAATTCGATTTTGGATATCCTGCTGTTGAGCCTCTTCTAGTTTGAGTTGAATAACCTGTGTGCCATCTCCATTGGCTACGCCTGACTCGATAATTCCTGCACTTCGATTTTGTAGTTCGCGATCGGACTGCGCCAAGAAACCATCAACCCGTTCGGTGCTGTTTCTCAAACGACGTTGAAACATGCTGAGATTCTTACTCAGGTCATTTAGTTCGCTGTTAATATCTTTCAGCTTTGATTCTGAGGCTTTTAAGATACCAGTCAGATTATTTTTCTCAAATTCATATGTCGGCTTGTCTATTTCACCACTCAGATATCGTTGCTCGATATCCTCTAGCCTAGATTTGTAGACGTTGATTGAGGTAGATAATGTCTGTTGATATTTACTTAGTATTCGTAACTGCTTATCCCGTTCCTGATTGATTGCTTTCTCCTCTGCCAGAGAAGCTTTTAGAGCTTCTGCATCTCCAGGGAGTAGATCTAAACGTTTAGACTGTATTTCCGCAATTTGAGCATCTAAGTTGGTAATTTCTTTGGCTGCATTACTTGCACTACCTGAATCAGCTAGTAATTTGTTGCCAGAAGCAGATATTCTACTATTATCAATCTTTAGCTGTTCTTCTCGATTCTCTCGAACTGTTTTAAATGGCTTTAAATCTAGTGGTTCGGTATTGGTAACTTTTGCCACCCAATCTGTATAGCGAGTATAAATATTGTTAATAGGCTCACGCACCAAACTATCTAAGTTTATGTAGTCACTGCCGATCGCCCGACCAATCGCATCACCAATTTTATTCTCTGGCAGTTTGAAACCTTCAGCTAACTGTAATTTCTGATTGCCCAAATCGGACTGAGAATTATTTGCCTCATTAATCGCCTGTCTGTAGGCTTTCATGCCCCGCGTCATCTGGTCGATGTTTTTGTTCACCTCTGGGAAGAATCGACTGTTAAACATTTTGATTACGTTCTCCCAGGCTTTCCAGGCAGCAGCAATCAGCACTATTTCCACCAGAAATATTCCCATTGCGCCTTTCATCATCCAGAGCAGTTTAATTAGCCCTAACAGCATTTTGTGGACTGTCTGACCAAATATTTGTAGTCGCAGCAGATTTACAAATAAAGTGATAAAGAGGCCGTGTACCAGTCCTTTTACGTCACCGATCCAGGCAGCCAATTTATTGAAGAACCCCGCTAAGAAATTATTGCCAAGCTTCTGCATAGGCAACAATACCTCACCTACCGATTCTTGAAAAGAGACAATCGAATTATCTAATCGCTGTCCCGCTGCTGCCCCCGTTGTTGCCTCGCCATAAATATCATTTTTGGCAGACATGATTGCTGCCACTTTTGGTAGTGCTTCAGTAGCTATAATCTCGCGATTTTTAATCATTTCTCCTAGCTGTGGGCGCTGCACACCATAAGCTTCAGCCAAATTCTGCTCAAAATCCCCCAGTTTTTCACCGACTTCCTGGCGAACTTCTTCAAGTGATAAAATCGATTTACCTATCATTGATCGCACTGAGCGAAATATTTCTTGTTCTCTCTGGTTACTAAGTCCCTTGTTCTTGGCAGTACCAGCAAAAGCAGAGTAAATATTTTCTGTTTGAACCCCTTCTAGTGAAGTATCTCTGGTACTTCCGAGTATCTGCGAGTAGTTTTCTTTAGCTTCAGATAGATTCTTCTGTAATTGTTTAGCCTCTTCGCTAATAAATGCCAGATTCTCAGCACCTTTTACTGCACTACCCGACATGCTATTGATGCGATTATCTAGCGACTCAATAGCGATCGCACTCTCCAAAGCTTTTTCTGGCAAATTCTGAAATGCAGAGACAAACTTACCCAGTCCGAGAGCATCTAGCCCAATTTTGAGCATTTTAAAAGTCACGACTAAGCGAACAACCTTGCCAGTCAGCTTACTGATAATCCCTAGTACTTCGTCAAACTGTTCGTTTTGACTAGCATCAAAAATCAATGAGCCGAGTTTTTTGATTAATCCCGCCCCGCCCGTGTCAATTAAAGAGGCAATATTATCGGGGTCAATCGATTTTTTTATCTGGTCTTTAAATCCACCAGCTGCATCCTCAACTACTTCGCGCCCCCGCTGCTCTAAACCTTCCCCTAACAGCCCCAAACTAAAACCTTTAGAGAACCACCGACCTAAGCGTTTCGCTAGTTTGGAGGGAGACTGTATTTCCCCCTGTTCCCGAATTCCCTTTTCTACTCCATCAACTAACTGCTCCCCAGCATCATGAGCATCTAGCAAATTTTCTAAAATGCCGTTTATAAAGCCTTCCGCAATATGTTCCCCATCTTCTGCTGACTCTGCATAGTTAATTTCTGCTTCAAAGATATCTGGTAATCCAGTGTTAATCCTACCTTTTCCGCCAACTCCTTTGACCACTTCATTTTCAACGCTGGAGACATAGCCAGAATATGATTTGAAATTTCTTTTAACCTCTGGATGGAGTTCATCAAAGCTAGCTAATTCTGAATACAAAGACTTAATAGAAGCAGCTACATATAATAAATTTTCGCCCTGTTCTTTTGCTACTTCTAATTGACCTGCCTTAACCGACCGTCGATAAACTTTGGCTTTGGCGGTAAATTCCTTACTAATATACACAAGAAAATCTTTCTGTTGGGTGGAATTTTGCGATACAAAATCCCTAGCAATTATTTGTGATTTAATTCCAGCATTACTATTTGTTTGCTTAGTGATATTTTCTAAATATTTTTTATATCGTAGTGCTAATCCTTTATTGCGATCTCTAACCACTTTCTGCTCTTGTTCTTGCACATCCTGCCAAGGATCTTCATTATTAGCCACATCAACTCGAACTGGATCGACAATTACCCCCGCGTCTTCAAGTTCAACTGCTGCTATCTCACCCTCATCCTCAAAAAACTTCCCGCCCCCAATAGCTTGTGACTGTTTGGCTAGAGTGTGAATTTGTGTTAATAGGGGAATGTATCGCTTTCGGATAGATTCTAACTCATGAAATTTAGTAGCCGAATCGAGAGAATCGTTATTTTGAATTCCCTCCATTTCTGAAGCCAAATTATTGCGATCGCCTTGAAGACTATTAATTTGGCTAAAGTTGCCTAAGAGTTCCTGACTGTTGGGGATGTGTCCATAAAAAAAGTTCTGCACCTCCTGACTATTAGCCACATAGTCATCAAGGTCATGAGTATCAATACCTTCGACGTTTTGCAACTTAGTCATCAACTCAGGAAAAATGTCAAAACCCAGGACGTTTTTGACTTGATTATTGATTTCTTTTAGCTGGTCGATGCCACTAATGGGATCTTTTGCCCCCAGCACCTTTTTAAAATCACGGCTTTTAATGCCCCCTGGAAGCTGGGGAGTTCCCAAGCCTATCACCTCGACACGGTTCATATCTGCGCCCTGACTCTTGAGTAATTCGGCGACATCTTCGGCTACATAGCCACCCCCAGAGTATCCAGCTACTTTGACTTTAAGATTTGGATCTTTACTGAGCAGATCTAAAGCTTGAGCAGCAATTTCAGCAGCATCGGGGTTATAACCCAGCCTTTGAACTTCCTCGAACATTTTTAGGATTTTCGGAATACTCTCTTTAGGGTTGGGATTGCGAATATCATCCTTAGTCAGCACATCAGTAAAAGGATTACGCACCCCAACGTATTGCGTCGTCTCATCATCGACTAAACCATTTAGCTGTTTTGCAAATGT
The DNA here is from genome assembly GCA_032356245.1 of Endocladia muricata. NCBI lineage: Eukaryota > Rhodophyta > Florideophyceae > Gigartinales > Endocladiaceae > Endocladia > Endocladia muricata. The sequence continues at coordinate 13,283 of JAUKWC010060717.1, read as the reverse complement.
CGAACCACTGCGACCTTTCGCGCCACTAAATCCGCCAGAAACTAAGACAGCAGTTTTTGTCCCCTCTTTGAGCTTAATCTCTTCAAAATTCTTATCGTCTAGTTTCCTTTGTACTTCTTTGCCACCGCGATCGCGCAGCATTCCACGCCGACGTTTTGCTACCAATCTATCTGGAGCAACAGATAATTCTTCGCTCAAGTCTTCTAAATCTTTATAGATAGTAGACATATACTTTGAATACAGCGATTCAAGTTCAATCAGCTTACCCTGAAACTTCTGCTGTCCCTTACGAATTACAGCTACTTTATCTTTGTCCAGACTGTCCCCAAATGCTTCGGCTAAAAACTCATCACTAGCCAAATAGTAATCAAAGAAATGGTCTTTGACTCCCCCGACGACATTATCTGTAGGCTTGGCAGCACCAGCATATTCCAGAGCTTCCTCTAGAGGCTTAATCCTAAAATCATTGTCCCCCATGATTTTCGTGACGTTAGGATTATTCAGATTCCCCGCCATGTTCGGAGTGCCGACAATTTTTGTCTTTACCTTGTCTGTTAACCCTAATTGGTCAAGAATTTCTTGCGCTTCTTCAACAACAAATCCCCCCGCCGAATGCCCCAACATTTCCACTTCAACATCTGGATTTTTAGACAATGTATTAACTACTTTTGCTGCCAGCTTGACTGCATCGGGATTAAACCCCTTGAGATTGATTTTTGCTAAATTAGCTAACGCCGATATCCCCCACATAACTCTATTTTTATCTGCTGGGGCGAGTACATCAGTAAACTCGTTGGCTACCCCAATCACCTCAGTCTGGTCATTGACGTAGGGTTTGATTTGTTTGGCTAAATATTCTCCTCTCTGACCCTTTTCCCCTGCAAAGCCCGACACCGTATAGATAACCTTGTCTTTGCCCTTCAAATCTGGGGCTTGATTATTCTCACTATTTATTTCCCCCTCCATTTTCCGCAAAGCTTCTAACTGCACCGAACCCTTACGAAATCCTCGTAAATATGAGTCGCCAATTGAAGTGATGCTTTTTGTGATAGACTTAAATAAAGTGTCAAACTTTTTACTTATCTGCTCGACTTTGCCATCTTCGACAGCAAAGCGAAGATCGTTATAATTTTTGCCAACAGCAGATATATCACGCTTAAAACTCTCCGTTCCCTCAGTAGCGGTGTAGCTAATCGCTTTTCCCGATACCTGACCCTTACGATTCATGGAAAAATCTAGGTCATCATTTAAAACCTGCGATAAACCGTCAGCAAATTGATTACCAAAAGTACTACCAATGCCCTCATAAAAAGCATACTGAATAGTTTTTAACGGCATCATCACTTGAGATGCAGCCTTATAAATTAAGCTTTCCTGCTTGAATATTGGTTTCCCCTTACCTAAATTCTTGTCTCTCTGTGAAAGCCTTTGGCTTTTCCCCGTTAATGCCCTGGCGACAGAAAAACCGATTTTATCAATAGTCCGAGTACTTAAACTTACTGTCTCTGTATACTCTTCTTTGCCTGTCAGCTTACGAAATAAATCATCAATCTTACCAAAGGTTCGTTCACCTGCTGCCGAACCAATTCCCTCAAAAAATCCACCAATAGTCTTATTCGCTCTCGGACGGGAATATATTTCTGCTGCCTGACGATACTGTTTGTTACGAAGAGCAGCAACGGTACGCTGATAGTTATCAATAAAATCATCAGGGTCGGACTGCTCTAAATCCTGGCGGGTAGTTTGATTGAGGTTGGCAACCTGTTTTACTGCCTGTTTATTACGCTGTAGCGATGAATTCAAATTATTCCGCAGGTTGTTTAACCCGTTCTGAGCCTCTTTGACTCCAACAACCTCAAACTTAACTCCTAATGTTTTTGTAGCCATAAAAAAAGCATCCCAACCAGTATGATTAGAATGCCCAGTTCCCAAAGTGTGCGATCGCAAATTAAAATATCCCCGCAACCAAATACGAGGATATCTAATTAATTAATTCATCTACTAGCTTCTGTATGCTCTTACTCGTCCCCTGGGAAGCGATCGCATTATCCATAATCATCTGCCCTCGTCGCTCTTTCTCCAACTCAGCAGCGTACTTAGAAAAAATTCTGATCTGACTGAGAGTGTAATTTTCTATTTCGCTGTAGCTGTGGTTAGCTGCGATGAGTCGGCTGATGATTCTTCCCCATCCTTCTGTTTTTGCTTCAGCTTGGCTTCGCCTTCGCTTAGAACTTCTTTGAGGTTCATCGCTTGGCTGTTCTGTTTGAAAAAATCCATGTTTAGACCTACCACCGAACCCAGCAGAACGGCACACTCTCCCCAGGTCAAATTATCAATATCGGCTTCAATTTTATTTCTTTCACTCCCATTTTCAATCTCAATTATTAAGGTTGACTTATGAATTGACATCAAAATAATAGTCTTGATATCTTCTGCTACTTGTTCACCCGCAGACATTATTGCCTTAGCGATTTGCATTCCCTCATCAAAACTAGCGTCCAGAATTGCTATTGCCTGAAGTTTGGCAAGTTCAATAGTTTTTATTTTTTCCTGCTGCAATTCCAAATTCTCGTTTTCAGCTTCAATTTGCTGCTTAGAGAAGTTGTCAGTAATTACTTTACGCGCTGCTAAGTAATCCTGATTAACTTGGTTATATTGAGCCAAATATTTATTAATTATGGCGATCGCAACAGCAAAATTACGCTGTTTGAAAGGGCGTAGCACAATTTCTAGTTTTTCTAATTCATTCACCTCTAAGCTAATTGTCTTAGTGGGTACAGAAATCTGAATTAATTCTGAAATATCTGAATTACTCATAATTTGAACTCGTGATTTGTGATCGTTTTTAATGTTAATGTTCAAGTCCGCGCTTGTGCGCTATCTCTTGCGCCTTTTCAAAGAACTCAATCCGTTGCTTTGTCTGTACCTGGGCTTGAATTTTATATATTGGCAATACGCCCCCAGTCGAACGAAACAGAACCACATGACCATCACTGACAGCAACAAAAGATAGACGGGAACTGTAACGTCTTTTAAGAGTATCCCAACTAAATCCTCCAGTGCCCATCCGTTTAAATCCCAGCCGAATACCATCGGGTAAAAGTATCCAAATATTGGGATTCCCTTGGATGGGGGTAGATTGAGCATGACTGCTAAGGATTGGGCTAAGGCGGACATAAATGGCATCATTAAACTCATGTATTTTTACGCCCTTTCTAAATGCTGCGGACGGATTACTAAAGTTGCGCCGAATATCACGTTGAACGCTGTCATATAATTCTTCGGCTGCACGAATTGCGATCGCCTTCGAGTCATTGGCGATCGCTTTTATTTCCGAATCAAAGAAACTATCAGCGCTACTCAACTACTCTTACGCGGAAGTAAGCACCATAAACAGAGTCATCAACATGGCACTTATCATATAGAGCCATGCCACTAAGACTATAAGTAGCAAAATCTTCATTGATAATCTCTAGCATTTCTGCTGGATCGATGCGAGCCTTGTAAATTTCAATAACTACAGGCTTACCATCGTGGGCGCGGTTAAGACCGTCAAAACGGAAAATGTAGCTTCTATTTAATTGGCTAAAAGCAGTAGTAACACGCTCATCTTTTGACTGATAGTTGATTTCAACATCTTGACCATCAGTAATTGCAGATCCAGTTTTGGGTACATAAATTAAACCAGTTTTACCGATTTTGTAGTCAGTACCCAGTGCATAGGTATTTGCGCCTCCAACGTCGGTTACGGTGACAACCCCGTCAGGTATAAATGAGGTAGGAACTTCTTTGCCAAGATAAAGTTTCGTAACTTCTGCCGTGATGGTTGCAGCAGCTATTCGAGTCGTATTACCGTATATATAGAGATTGACCGCGTCCTCAATAAACTCATCAAGGGTACAATTTATCTCAACCTTTGGAGAAGCTTCAAAAACGTTATCAACACCGTTGGAACCTGATTGGTGTTCGTTATGTTCTTTGCGGTCTACAGTGCATTTAAGTTCCAGCTTTGAGCAGTCACCTAAAAAGGTGTATCCCTTATCTGGTTTACCAAGTTCGTTGCGCTGTGCAAAGCTAAGTTGCCCCTGTCCTGAGAAATGGAAGGTTTCTTGTGAACTAACCATAGTTAAAATTTATTTTTGTATTTAACCAGAACACTATAATAAACACGGCATACAGTACGCCCTTTAGTCTCAACCCATTTATCGGATTTCCACTTTGTCGAGATAGCACCACACACGCCGATAGATTTAAAACACTGCTCTAGATCTTCTATTGCTAGAGTTCCCAAGTAATGTGCGGGTTTATCTGTTTCTACTAATACAGCATCAATCTCGATCCATAGTTGAGAGTCCTGAACCTTGCCAAATTCACCTTCACCCTTGCCATCATTCCAGTAAAGACCATTTTTTCCGTATTCGGTGGGTAATTTGTCGGCGTATTTTATCTCGGAAAAATCGAGGTTGTAGTTGTTAGCAGTAGATATAGCCTCTAGATTCTGCTCAATTTTTTCGACTAGAGTTAATCTTGCTGATGCCATTCTCTACCACTCCAATACTTAAATACTGCATAATTACATCGCGAACAGTCCGACCATCGGTACTAGGGAAGTCTAGCCATTTTTCAGAAGAATTAGCGATCGCCTCAAGAAATTTAGGACTACCACCCTCTTTATAAATATAAATTTCGGTGGCGTGGTTTTCGTAAAGAGCTTTAATTTGTGTTCCCAAGGAAAAGTTAGTAGCCAAGTCGATCAACTCTTCAATCACCCTGCCACGCATTTTTTGCAAAAAGACTTTAGGGTTACGGATTGGCTGACTCGATTTATGAGGATTCGACCAGCCACCTTCTTTCAATTTCCAGGATGCGGAGCGATTCTGAATTTTGGGAGTCGAACCATCAAATATCGTCTGCCAGATTATCCGAAGCAGAGGATCTTGATAATTTTCCCCATCATGGCGATCATAAAATACGATCGATTGCTTGAGTCCGTATTTGCTAGTTTCGAGTTTGGGAAATCCCATCTGATTTAAATCAAACTGAGGGGGCGCATCATAGAAGACATTTACACGACATTCGGGGGGGATTAATTCCGAGTTCCAAACTTTATACATTATTGATCCTCCAAAACGAATCCTAAAAGTTTACTGCCATTACCGTTTTGGGGAATTGCAAACGGCATAATATTGGGTTCGTCCCCAAACTGAATAAGATTAAATTCACCCTTCTTATTTGATGTATCGAACCAGTCAGTAATATCAGAACTAGGTAGCTTGTAAATTGATAATAAACTGCCTAGTTCTCCGTTTTGCCTAAATACAATTTTTATAATGTCTTCTGTACTTTTAGATATCGAACTACTCTGTGTTTGACCATTGCCAATAGTTCCGTCATTCCCATAAATAGAGCTAATAGTTGTGCCGTTAAAGTTATAACAAAGTACTTCACCCTGATAAAATTGTGAATCATTAGATTCATTTGTCGCTCTAGAACCGATACCTATCATGAAGTTAGAAGTATTCTGATAAATCCAAGACAGAGTTTTTTTTGCATCGCGATTCCAAACCCAAGCATCCTCATCGCCCACGAATCTCGCCCAACTTCCCCATGGTGCATTTCCACTAAATACCAAACCCGATTCTAGTCTTTGATAGTTCATAGTAGATCGCATTTCAATAGCAGAACTACCAAATTCTGTACCCCCAAGCCGAAGATCAACTACTATCCCAGAAGGAGAAAAGATCTCGATCGCATCACCAAAAATAGCTGCTTTACCGTTATCAATAGTCATATCAAATATTCCCGCAACATTTCCGGCTTCGAGTGACACCTTAATAAAATGGCTATTGACAAACTCATAAGTACCTACCGTAGAACCATCAATAGATACTGTGGTATCAGGTGTAAAAAAGCTTCCCTTAATTTCAATAGTCTTAGAGCTACCAAATAATACTTTTTCAGGAGTTATGGAAATCACATAAGCTTCGGGAAAACAGTTATCATTCTCTAGCTCCACTATTGAAGTTGGAAAATTAATTTCAGTACCTTCCAATTTATGCCTGTGAATTTCAAATTCTTCATCGCTTAGATCTACGACTTGACCGCCAGTAAAAGTATTACCATTTTGATTGATCGTAAACGCTAAGTTAGGTCTAATAGTGTATTTAGTCACGTGATAACTAGCCTATAAAATGCTTTGAGGATCGGATAACGCAGGTGAACATCATAGTCGCCAGTATAAATAGTACTAAAAACATACCTTCGATTTGGAGGTATTAATAATTTGGAATTTTCCAATGAGCCATATTTATTATTGAGTTGGTTTATGGGAAATTCCCCAACAAAAGTTTTATCGCCACCGCCGTCATCATAATGGTGCATTAAGACTTTTCTAAATCTGTAGGTATTGCCTGTGGTTAGTTCCACTCTAGTTATGACAATTCCATTACCCGACAAAGGGCTGTTTTCATTGTTCATAGGGATTCCATGAGAATAGAGAACCCCAAAAGGTGCTGTAGGGCTAGACACCCCGTAAACCTCACTTATAACTTCAGTAGACAAAGTTAAACCCAGTTCTTCATCAAAATAACTTTCTTGATACTGAATAACAGGAGTCTCAACGGTCGGCTCAACAGGAGTCTCAACGGTCGGCTCAACAGGAGTCTCAAGTGTCGGCTCAACAGCAGCGGTTTCAATGACTGGAAGATCGTAAACCGATGACTTCAAGATTATTTTGGTTATTTTCCCATCGTGCAGAGGGTGGAAAGAAACTATTGAATAATTTTTTCCTTTAATAGTTAAAAAATCATCATGCAGCAATCCAGAAGCAGCCTTTGATTGCACCTCAAAACAAAAATTCCTACCCTCCACTGATACTTCGCCAAAATCCCCAAACATATCGTGGTAATTCTCGTCGAAAATTCCAGACAATTCAGACAACAAAGAGGTAGCACTATGGACTAACGCCAAAGTACTAAACTCTCCATGAGTGAAAATTTCTAAATTTTCGTCATCAATATCCCAAGACATTATTTAGACTTTTTTAACTTATCTACTGCTTTAGCTTCAGTATTAATATTAGCTAAGTGAGGTTTCACTTTACCCAAAATATTTTCATACTCATCAAAATCGGATAAAACAGCTACTTCTTCCTTTTCTGGAGGATTATCAACTTTAGCTACTCGTTGTTCATTTTCTCTGTTATGAGTCTGAGCTTGAAGATCAGTTAAATATAAATACTTTGCTTTTGGAACACTAAAGCCTTTGTGCTTAATTCCAGTTTCCATTCTGTTCTGATACCAATCTTTCACTATTTTCTCCTATTTAGATCTAGTTTATAATTAACTCTTTGCTTTTACTTTTGGGTTAGCACGAGCTTGATACTGTTCTTCTGTTTCTAGAAGATGCTGATTATTATGAAATTCAATTTCGCTAAGTTCTACTTCTTCGCCTTGCAAAAAAGTTTGCTTAGTCTTTTTTACACCATTAGTAGTTTTAGTCGTTTTTGTTCTATGAAAAGGGAAAAAACGAACTCTTGCAGCAATTAAATTATTTTTTTCAGTCATAATTAGTTATTTAGTTATTTTGAATATCAGTCACGACGCTGAAATAATCTCCTCTGGATATTTCGAGATCACAGAGTTGTTTGGCGATAATGTTAATGATTCCTTGTTTGGCTTGGGTATATTCGTCCACAATAATATCCAACCCACTCCAAAGACCTAGATAAACTTCAGAAAAGTTGCCATAAAAACCAGCGGTTAGATTGGTCTGAGTACCTTTGGGTAAGTTATTTGGAATTTGATTTGAACAATGTGCTAGATACCCAGCAATACGACCGTCAACTCCATCATTCCCTGGTTGCCAAATCCACGAACCGCCACCCGTATCGTGATCGAGGGTACGCATCAACTTACCTTTGCTGCGTGAGTTGAATACATAGCCGAATCTGCCTATCATGGCATTAGCCGAATCAATTAATTCTTGCATACGAATTACGGCAGCCCAATCTAAAGCACCACCATTAACACCTAGAGAAATTGAATTAACCCCAGGGCTAGATGTAATTCCTAATGGTTCTTCGCCAATGCCCGAACCAAACCCAACAGTACGATCTATTTCTAATGCAATTCCAGCAATAATGGCATTTCTCATCAACTGCTCGACATCGATTGAAGACTGTTGAATCATCTCAAAAGTACAGCCACTAAAAACACCAATTTTTTTGGGGTTTAAAGCGATAGTATCAACAGTTAAATTATCTTCTGGGATATCTCCCCCTTCTTCTACCCAATATCCTTTTGTGGCAGTCATCATTCGGGGAATTTTTAAGTTTGCACTTAAATCTCGGAGATAAGTTACTCCAAGAGGCAGAAAAGCTGAGTTATTGTACAAATAATCAATAAATCGACCAGGTAACAAATTAGTATCAACAATATCACCAGCAGCTTCAGGTGTAAACGTTTGTAAAGGAGCGCGGTAAAAATCATTTGCACCACGAAGATTAGAGCGACTAGCCAATCTAGCCGTATCTACATAAATGCCTTCAGGTGGTTTTCCCCCTACTCTTTCCTCCATAATATAATCGGAAACTTCTATTTCTAATCCAGCATCTTTGGCGGAAACTTTCCCAGCTTTAAAACCAATAGCCTTAAGCATGGAATATCGTTTTTCTTCCTTCTTATCTAGATCTACTGGTTTAAGAGTGCGAGACACAGGAGCTTGTTGTTGCTTGCCGTCATTAATTTGTTCAAACATCATAATTCGAGCATCCCGAACATCCATGTTCTCTGTTATGGCTTTTTCTGCCAGTTCTGGGCAATTAAGCTTTTTCCCCGCTGCCAAAATGCATTGGGTTCTTTCTCTCTCTAATCTTAAAATTTCATCTTTTTCAATGACTACATTACTCGATTCGTCACTCATAATTTTATTTTCAGATCTAAAATTTTCTACTCCCTCATTTACTTGAGAGATGTTCTTCTCTAATTCTTCCCCATTATCCCCAGAAGTATCTCTTTCCCAATGGGTATCTAGGCTTTGGTGTCCAGGGTGGCTTTCTGACTTTCCCCGCAGATCTGTCCCACCCAAGTCAAAATGTTGTCTTCCTTCACCTACCGAATAATCGGCTGGAATATCTACAAAACTTGTCTCGAAAGGAGTCCACTTAGTTGCTTTATAAGTATTAAAGTCTTCTTCTGAGGTTTTAATCAGGATAAGCTCAAGAATTTCATAGCCAATGCTGACGTTTCTAATAATTTTTTCGTTAATACTACGTACTATTTGTTCGGCTCTTTGATGAGTGCCAAATCTAATTTGGTTGTATTGCTTATTACCATCGAGCCATGCTTTTTCAATTACTCCTAAATAATCACCCCTAATATGTCCAAATAAGCACATTCCGCCACCACTATTTAAACGGCTCAAATCGACGGCATCAGGAGAATGGTCTAAAATTTCGTAATACCATCCCCTGTTGTAAGGTAAATCTGAGCTTACTGAAATAGTGATTCTGCGGTCTTCGCTAACTACTGCTTCTTCTTCTTCAGACAAAATTAGATTGCGATAACCACAATTGGGTATTTCGCGAGTTTGATCATTCTGATCTGGTACTAGAAAGCGATTGCCTTGAGATCTGATTAATAATTCCTGGCTCATATAACTACAGCTTCTTTCTTATCTACTGTTTGATTGTTCCCGTTTTGGTTATCTGGCTTTTTACTATCTTCCTCATCTTCAATAGGTACATCCCCTAACGCCATGCCATCAAAATTCACATCGATCCCCATTTCCTTCAGTAACTCTCGCTCACGAGCCAGAGTTTTCATTTGTTCCTCAAAGTCTTTACCCTGTTCGGCATAATAATCGGTAAGAGTAGTCATACCACCAGCCAGACTGCTGAGAGTCGCTTTAACTTCTTTGTGTGGATCGACCCATGCCCAGCCTCTAAACTGCCACTTTACCGCCTGATAACGCTTCGGGCGTAACTCGTAGTCTGGAAAGTTCAGCACCCCCGACATCACCGCCATATCTAGCCAGCCATCACTCTCAGGGTTGCCATAAACCACCTCACGCAAGAAGTTAGTAGCAAACCAAGCCTGTAAAACCTTATAGCGATCTCGCGCACAAATCAGACTTAAACGAGATGATGAGTAGTTAGTTTTTGAATAATCATTAGACACGGACTCGTAACTCAAACCCATCCCCGCAGCCACAGCCCGTAATTGCTGTTCTATAAAGGCTACAAGATTGATATTGGGTCGTTTAGGGTCGAACGCTTCAAATTTCTCACCTGGGGAAAGAGTTCGCATTACTCCTGGGACAAACTTTTCATCGGCGGGTAGTTCTTCCTCGCTCTCGCTATCTTTCCCTTTATTTTGACCAATTATATCGGAATAATCAGTGGTAATAATAGCCATGATGCAAGCACCAAGTTTGGCTGCTAGCTGCTCTGCTCCCTCATAATCTCCCACATTTTTAAGTCGTAGAATCGAACTAACTAATATTGGAAGTCCTCGAAGCTGGTTGGGGCGATCGCTTTTGTGAAGATGAATAATTTCTGATGCATCTATTCTCTTTAATTCCCTACCTCCCTTTGGCATTCCTCCTGACAGGGGTGTTTGCCACGTATCCCCAGGATGAGATTTGTAAAACCAATAGGCTACGGGACGCTGCCAACTATTGATCTCTACCCCCATTACAATCTGATTTTGACCATAGACTTGGTTATGGTCTTCGGCTAGCTGATCAGCTTCAATAATTTCTAGGGCGTAGGGAACAGGAGAATTAGAAAAACTTTGCTTAACTTTCCTGATAAAAACCTCTCCAGACTCTAAACAAGAATGAAACGCTAGCTGTTGAATCTCATTAAAATTGAGCTTTCCTGCCGTATGACACCATTTCTTTTCTTCTGCCCAATCTTTGAAATTAGACTCGATCGCATTATTAACCCGATCGTCATTTTTAGTCTTATCCTTTAGCTGCTTTACCTGTGCCTGAAACGATATACCCAAATAAACAACGTTATCGACGTATTTCTGAATTGCACCACTGGCATAATCATTATTGCGAATTAAGTCTCTACTACGGGAGCGAATGGTAGTTATGGCTGTCCAGATATCGGCATTGGCTGAATTACTACTAGCCATCCAGTCACCAAAGTCCTTACCCCTTCTGGCTGCGTCAAATCGGCGTTTTCGAGGTTTATATCTATGCTCAATTGAATGGCGGGGTGGCGTGTCAAAAAGCGATCGCAGTTTCGAGAGAAAACTCATATAATAACTACCAGTTGTTAACTCAAGTTAGTTTTCCCTATTGACTGCTTTATTGTTGTAGCGATCGCTATTTAAAAAATTATGAGCAATCCATATCACTAAATAAATGATAAGCAGCACGCATCGGATAATCGACCGCATCATCATATACAGTTTTACAAAATTCCTTGGCCTGATTTAAAGATTGAAAAATCCTTGCATTAATAATTAATTGTTTGATATTCGCGATCGCATCTTCATCATTGCAATCATCCCAGCTATCGCATCCAGAGCAGCTACCAAAATAGTCGGTAACTATTGCAATCGAACCATCTGCAAACTTATAAGCATAAGCCAAATCGCCTTGATAGCCATCTTCTTCCCAACTACTAATTACCGATCCAGCACCTTCAAATAAACTATTCATTACCTCAGAATGTCCATAAGGATTTCTTGGTAAGGAAAGCATTAAATCCCAGTCGATTTCATCTATGAAATTCTGTTTGTTAATCATAAAACCTAAACTTTACATTTCTTATGTCTAGCTTGATTACACTTTGAGCGATCTGTATAACGATAAGTGCAAGAGAATGAAAAACTAAAAGCCGTTTCCTGTTGGAAATATATAAAACAGAAAGATACTGATACCGTGCGGCCGCTTATAGATTTGGACTTAGCTAAGTATCAAAAGTAGTCCCACTCTTGCTCTAATTGCAGAATTTAATTCCTATTTTGTTGAATTAATTATCAAATATACAAGATTAGTAAATGCAATTAGATCTACCCAATTAATACTCTTATTTAAGATATCAAAAATTATCAACGCTAATAGAGTCAAGATATTTAAAAACCTAATTCTATTCATGTTCAGCTAATTGGTTCATGACTAACCTGAAAACCTAACACCAATATTTTTACCACCAGGTTTTATCCTACCCTGCGCGATCGCAATTCTCTTTCTCAAATAAGCTTGTTGTTTAGTTAGCTGTTCTAAATCCTGATAGCGCATCATGCGATCGCCAATCCGATATTCTGCTACTGCACCACTGCCAAGCTTGGCTATTGCAGTCGTTATAGACTCCAATTCAATCTCATCCGCGCTCCTAGTTTCCAGTTCTGTCAAACTTTCAAAGTTCGGACACACTTCAATATTTGACGTGCCAATAGTTCTTCGATCTGGGTCAAAGATTACTAACTGAGCTTGATATTTTCCTGGGGTAAATCCTATTGATTGGGCTTCAGTTATTTCAAAAACCCAGCCACCCATGCCGTCGGCTATGCCGTCCAGGTTTAATGGATTTACCGCGCCACGAATAAAGCATTTCACAGATATCGGCGTATATTCTGGCAGTTCTGATTTCCAGTTTATCCGATCGCCTTGAGTGATTTGCTTAGGGGCGTTCAATTTCATGTTGGTTCTGAATCTTGCTCTAGTTTATACATTTTTATTATCTTTTCTTCTAAAGATTTGAGTTGCATGCCAGAATTATACTCCCAATGTTCGACTGCCCAATCAACTGTCTCTTCAGTTAAGTCGGCGTATTGACACTCCCCTGTCTAAAGACGAGGGGATTCTTGATTCATCCCAAGATAGCTAGATCCGTCAAAGACAAATCCCCGCACTTAGCTTGATCCACAAGCAAACACCCTTTGCCCAAGGGCTAAAATATTCAAAGCTGCATTTTTGTCTCTAAGATTAAGACTATTACAGCTAGGACAACTCCACTCTCTTACATTCAGAGGTAGCTTATCTAAAATGTGACCGCATGGATTACAGCGTTTTGAGGATGGAAACCATCTATCAATTGCGCCAATCTTGCGGTCGTGCCATTTAGCCTTGTACTCCAGTTGACGCAGGAGTTCACCCCATCCGCAATCAGCAATGGCTTTGGCAAGTTTATGATTTGCCATCATGTTTTTTACTGCCAGAGTCTCAGTGTAGATAGCTTGACTTTCGCTAACTAATTTTGTACTCAGCTTGTGTAAAAAATCTTTTCGGCAGTCGGCTATTTTAGCGTGTAGTTTTGCTACTTT
>JAUKWC010060606.1:0-37793 GCA_032356245.1 Endocladia muricata | reverse complement strand
CATGCTTTCTTCTCGATTGGAAAGAGTGAACAAACAAAGGTGAGAAGACAAAAGCGAAAAGCAAAGGCGAAAAGCAAAGGCGAGAATGAGAATGTGGATGAGTAAGAGTATTAGCCGAGCTTCGCTTCTTGTTCGGTCAACTTATTCCCGATCCAAAAGATACCCCGTTCCTTGCTATGCTAGATTAGTATGAACATTCTGTGTTACCATATTATCACTATACTTAAATTGTGCCAGTAATGCCCCCTTCTGTTTTAGATAGCAAGCGAAGCATCGAAGTATATATATAGTGAGGACCCAATCCATATGCGCCAACCTGAATTTATTCCGCACTCGGCCTATGTCGAATATCCCGTTTCCGAAATGCGTGAACGGACCGAAAGTTTCTACCAGAATATCAGCCGTCGCCGCACGATCCGTGATTTTTCGGATCGCCCCGTGCCGCGCGATATTATTGAAAAGTGTCTACTGACGGCAGGCACTGCGCCCAGTGGTGCCAATCTGCAACCGTGGCAGTTTGTCGTGGTGAGCGATCCCGAAGTCAAGCGCAAGATCCGCGATGCGGCAGAAGAAGAAGAGAAAGAGTTTTACAATGGCCGTGCGCCCGAAGAGTGGCTGGCCGCGCTCGCCCCACTTGGCACGGACGCCAAGAAAGAATTTCTAACGATTGCGCCCTATCTGATCGCCATTTTTGCCAAATCATATGACGAGTTGCCCGATGGCACGCGCGTCAAAAATTACTACGCCACCGAATCGGTTGGGCTGGCGGCGGGCATGTTGATCACCGCGCTGCACAATGCAGGATTGGTCTCGCTGACGCACACGCCTAGCCCGATGGGATTCTTGAACGAAGCGCTCGAACGCCCCAAGAATGAACGCCCACTGATCCTACTCATTGTCGGCTATCCGGCCGAGGACGCAGCCGTCCCCAAAGCGGCGTTGGAGAGAAAGTCGTTGGATGAGATTGCAACGTTTGTGTAAAAAATTAAGTTTTTTGTGCGTCGTGCGTGGTGCGTGAACTATTTTAGATTCTGGTTGCAGTGCGGGGATGATGTTTGATAGATTCTCTATTCGTATCACCCCCGAAACCCACCAACATTCTGATGCAGTTCACGCAAAACGCACCACGCACAACATTCACCACACATTCCCTTGAGGAAAATCCACATGCCACAGCTAGATTCAACCTTTATTCGCAGTCAGTTTCCCGCCTTTTCTGAGCCTTCTTTAAAGGGGTGGGCCTTTTTCGAAAATGCGGGCGGATCGTACACTTGTCAACAGGTGATCGACCGACTCACCAATTTTTACACCAAAACCAAAGTACAGCCCTACTATGCGTATGGACCATCACAAGCTGGCGGCGCAGCGATGGACGAGTCGTATGTGCGCATGGCCGAGTATCTAAACGTGGGCGAAGATGAGGTCCACTTAGGGCCGTCAACGTCGCAGAACACATACGTGCTAGCGAATGCGCTGCGCGGCATGTGGCAAGATGGCGACGAAATCATCGTGTCGAATCAGGATCACGAGGCCAATACGGGCGTCTGGCGGCGGCTGGATCAGCGCGGAATTGTGGTGAAAGAGTGGCGCGTGGATGCCGAAAGCGGGCTGCTCGATCCAGCCGATCTCGATGCGTTGTTGACGGACAAGACGCGCATGATTGCGTATCCACATGCGTCGAATGTGGTGGCGCACGTTAACCCCGTGGCGGAGATTTCGGCCAAAGCGCGCGCGGCGGGTGCGATCGCGGTGGTGGATGGTGTTTCGTATGCGCCGCACGGTCTGCCCGACGTTGCCGCACTGGGCGCGGACATCTATCTATTTTCGCTCTACAAAACGTGGGGTCCCCACATGGGGTTGATGACGGTCAAGCGCGAGTTGCTGGACCAAATGGTCAATCAGAGCCATCACTTTAACGACGGTTTGGTGCGCAAGATGCTGCTCCCCGCGGGGCCGGATCATGCGCAGGTGGCGGCGACGGCGGGCGTGGCCGACTATCTGGATGCGGTCTACGATCACCATTTCGATGAAGAGGTTAACGCAGCCGAGCGTGGACGACGCGTGCATGATCTCTTCCAAAATTGCGAAAAAGAGCTGCTTGCTCCGCTGCTCAACTGGCTGCGTGAGCGCGAAAGCAATCAAAATGATATCCGCATTGTGGGGCCAAGCGATCCAGAATTGCGTGCGCCAACGGTGGCGGTTCAGCTAAAGAAAAAGTCGATTGCCGAAGTCTATCCCAAGTTGGTGGATCACAAGCTGATGATCGGCAACGGTCACTTTTATTCGGCGCAAACATTGGCAGGGATGAACATTCCCACGGATGAGGGCGTGCTGCGCTTTTCGTTTGTGCATTACACGACAGAAGATGAAATTGAGCAGTTGATGAACGGGCTGCAAGCGACGCTTGCGTAAAATTAGGAGCGATTGATGCACGGTGGAGATTGGGTCGCTGAGGTGTTAAAGGCTCAGGGCGTAGCGTTTCTTTTTACATTGAGCGGTGGCCATATTTCGCCCATTCTTGTGGCGGCCAAAGCACGCGGGATCCGCGTGATCGACGTGCGGCATGAGGTGAACACGGTCTTTGCAGCGGATGCGGTGGCGCGGCTAACGGGCGTGCCGGGCGTGGCTGCCGTGACGGCTGGCCCGGGCGTGACCAATACGCTGACTGCGGTCAAAAATGCGCAGATGGCGCAGTCGCCGCTGGTGCTGTTGGGTGGCGCGGCTGCAACCGCGCAACAGGGTCGCGGCGCGCTGCAGGATATCGACCAACTTTCGCTCTTTGAGTCGGTGGTCAAATGGTCGAAATCGGTGCGGCGGATAAAGGATATTGTCCCCACGCTGGAGCGTGCGTTTCGCGAGGCGCAAAGCGGGGTACCCGGTCCTGTTTTTGTGGAATTGCCGATCGATACGCTCTATCCGCAAGAGGTGGTGCGCCCGCTTTACGCGCCGCCAAAAGGAAAAGGGATCGTGCCAGCAATGGTGGGGCTGTACCTCAAGCAGCACGTCCGGCGTCTCTTTGCAGGAGCCGATAAGCAGGTTGTCTCTGCTAAAATTAAGCCCGATGTGCCGCAGCCCAACGCAGCGAAGATTGATGCGGTGGCGCAGAAGTTGCTGGCGGCTCAGCGTCCGCTCTTTTTGATCGGCGCGCAGACGGTGCTGGACGTGGCGCGGGTGGATGAATTGGTGGCGGCGGTCGAGCGGATCGATGCGCCAGTTTATCTGTCGAGCATGGCTCGCGGGCTGCTGGGGCGCGACCATCCGCTACAGATGCGGCACAAGCGGCGCAACGCGCTAAAAGAGGCGGATTTTGTGCTGCTGGCGGGCGTGCCGTGCGATTTTCGGATGGATTACGGGAACCATATTCGGCGCAGTTCTTTTTATGTATCGGCCAATTTGAGCGCGGCTGATTTAAAGAAAAATCGGCGCCCCAATATCGGCGTGCTGGGCGATCCGGGTGCGTTTCTGCGTGGCTTGGCCGAGCGAATGCCAAGCGAGTCGCGCTGGGCAGATTGGCGATCAACTTTGCGGGGGCGAGATGATGAGCGCAACGCCGAGATTGCACAACTGGCGCGCGATCCGATGGCCGATATCAACCCACTTTATCTTTGTCAAGAGTTAGCTGCGCTGACGGATAAAGAGACGATTTTGGTGGCCGACGGGGGCGATTTTGTGGGCACGGCTTCGTATATTGTGCAGCCGCCCGGCCCGCTAACGTGGCTGGATCCAGGGCCGTTTGGGACGCTGGGCGTGGGTGCGGGCTTTGCGCTGGGGGCCAAGCTTGTGCGGCCCGACGCCAATGTGTGGATCATCTATGGCGATGGGTCGGTGGGCTACACGCTGTCGGAGTTTGATACGTTTGCGCGGCACGGGTTGGCGGTGGCGGCACTGGTGGGCAACGATGCGGGCTGGTCGCAGATCGCGCGCGAGCAGGTCGAAATTTTTGATGATGCGGTGGCAACGGAGCTGGTCCACGCAGATTATCACGCAGCCGCGATTGGGTTGGGCGCGCAGGGCGTGCGGCTTGACGATCCAGAACTTGTGCCGGAGGTGTTGGCGCAAGCGCAACAGGCAATGCGCGACGGCAAACCAACGCTGATCAATGCGATTATCGGTAAGAGCGATTTTCGCAAAGGATCGATTTCGGTTTGAGCAGGTGGCAGGTAAATATTGTCGTTTCCACCTGCAAACCTGCCCACTTTAAAAGGAGACAAGTATGAATAATTCTATGCCGCTAGATGGCATCCGAGTAGTTGATATGACCGAGGCGTTGGCCGGTCCATATTGTGCGATGATGTTGGGCGATATGGGTGCGGATGTGATCAAGGTGGAGCGCGCCGGATCGGGCGATCAAGCGCGCAAGTGGGGGCCACCATTTTTGGAGGGTGAGAGCGCGTACTATCTGTCCACCAACCGCAACAAGCGCGGCATCACGGTCAATATCAAAGATCCAGACGATCTAGCGCGGCTGCATAAATTGCTGGCAACGGCGGATGTCTTTATCACAAACAATCCGCGCATTGAGTCGCTGAAACGCTACAAGCTCGATCCCGATCACCTACGCAGCGTGAATCCACGGCTGATCTTTGCGGGCTTGAGTGGCTATGGTCATACGGGACCCAAGGCAAATCGTGGCGGCTATGATCTGATCGCGCAGGGCGAGACGGGGTTGATGGCGATCACGGGTGGTCCAGAAGACGGGCCGATGCGCTTCCCAACGCCGATCTCGGATATTACGGGGGGGCTGTACACGACGATTGGGATTATGAACGCGCTCTACGCTCGCGACAAAAGCGCAGGCGGATCGGGCAGCGGGCAATTTGTGGATGTGGCGCTGGTCGATGCGGAGATGACGTGGCTGGCAAATCTCGGCGGCAGCTATTTGAACGCGGGGCAAAAGCCAAAGAAGCTGGGCAACGAGCATCCTACAATTACGCCTTATCAGCCGGTGCGGGCCAAGGATAAAGAGATTATCATCGCGATTGGCACGCAGGCGGTGTGGGAACGATTCTACAAAATTTTGGGCCTAGACGATGCGATGGTTGCAGAACGATACGCCACGAATGGAATGCGCAACGAGCATCGGGCCGAGCTGATCGCGCGGGTCGAAGAGGTGTTGATGACGCGCGAAGCCGATTATTGGATCGAGCAGTTTGTGGCGAACCAGATCCCGGCTGGTCCGATCAATTTGCCGCACGAGATTCTGGAAGACGAACACACGCTAGCGCGCGGCATGGTGGTCGAGTTGGATCATCCGCGGGTGGGGACGATGCGCAATATTGGCAACCCGATCCACATGTCGGAGACGCCACCCATCTATGCTAAGCATCCGCCAATGCTGGGTGAGCATAATGATGAGGTGGATCAGGAGTTGTGGTAGCAGAAATAGAGAGTTAGAGAGTTAGAGGGGTAGAAGCAGCCTTACTTTTTGCGATGAAACGTTTTTTTATTATAGCGTCTACTATAATATGACACCTCGTCCCACGTATGGTTTATTGAATTCTACCATCGTGAATTCTATGGAGCGAACGCCTTCTATATCAGCCGATCAGCCACAAAGAGATGGGCTCCCAACGAGCGCTAGTCAAATATGTGGAGGCCGCCGTCTCTGCCAGAGTTTCGGGCATAGTTTTTGGCGCGTATAATTCTTAGCGTACCTTTGCGTCTTTACTGTTAGGCAAATCCTCACAGACATCCACAACAACTACAAAATAAAACAACTACAAAATAACGAGAAGACAACGATGAAACTATCACTAAATCCGCTCGTTTATGGCGCAGCGGGGCAATCTATCGAAACGGGCTTGCGGCGTGCAGCAGACTTTGGATTCGAGTATATTGACTATCCGGCAAAAGGTGAGTTTTCGCCAACGGAGATGAACGACAGTCAGCGGCAAACGCTCATCCAAACCTTTAAAGATAATGGGTTAGCCTGCTCGCAGATGCTTTTGATCGACTGTTGGCAGATGGCGGCGGCGGATCCGGCGGTGCGCCAGGGCGCGATGGATTACATGAAGTCTTGCGCCGATCTTATGCTTGAACTAGGCGGCAAGCAGATGTTGATCTGTCGCGGGGCGGGGATGCACGAGGTAGGGCGAACCAAGCAGGCCGGGTGGGTTGCGTCGGTCGATGCGGTGCGCGAATATAGCCAGTGGTGTCTGGAAAAGGGGCTGCTGGTTGGGCTGGAAATGGATGTAAGCACCTACTGTATTTTGAACAGTTTAGCCAATACAGCTCAACTGATCATTGATGCTGGGTCGCCTAATTTATTTGCAAATATCGACATCGGTCATCTCTTTGTTACGCGCGAAGGCCCAGCCGAAATGGATCATGTCGGCAGCAAGATTCTACACGTTCATATCAGCGACAACGACACCTTTGGCGATGATCATAATTTGATCGGAACGGGCCACGCCGACTTTGCACCCTATCTGCACAAAGCAGTTGAGGTTGGCATTGCGGGTAATTGCCAAAAGGTGGGTGAAGTTCCTACCGCGGCGTTAGAGATGGGCGAAACGGGTGGCGTTGATGATCCCGACCGCTGGGTGCGCGAGAGTTTGACGTTTCTCGGCGAACATCTGCCCGAGTTAGAATTTTAGTCAGTGCTTAGAGGTTTAGGCCTCGAGATTCAGGACTTAACATGGTAGAAGTACAAATCTTCCCGCTCTGAGTACGCTATTGTTTTAGGACAAGATGGCCTAGAACAAGACATTGAGAACATGACGAGATTACTTTCGCTGTGTTATGATTCTGCGATGATTTCACGGATTCAACGCCTCTCTAAATTTGGAAACCTGCTTCTCCCATTTTGCGTCTATTTTCCACTCTCGATCCTTGCGACGTGGCCGTTGGCCGCGCAATTAGGGGAGCGGATTCCTGTTGGGGTGGGCGGGGATGCATGGGTTCACTGGTGGACATTCGCTTGGGTGCAAAACGCCATTGAACAGGGGCGGTCGCCTTATTTTACGGACATGCTCTTTTATCCAAACGGCATTTCTTTAACCACCCATAGCTTTGCTTGGCTGGGCATTGGATTTTGGCTGCCGCTGCGTATGATTGTGGGGCCGATTGCCGCGTATGGTCTTGTCTATCTCTTAATTTTCACTTTGAATGGATGCGCAGCGTATTGGCTCGCCCGAGAATGGAGCGGCTCTGTGCGGGCAGCGTTGGTTGGCGGTGTCGTTTACAGCGTTTGGCCCTATATTCTTTCACGCAATGGACACCCAAATCTAATTGCTCTGTTTGGCGTACCGCTGGCGCTGCTCTATTTGCATCGTTTGGTCCAACAGCGGCGGCTACGAGATCTTCTGTTGGCGGCATTTTCGATTGCGCTTACTGGGTTTGCGGGCTGGCATTTATTGATCATGGGGAGCATCAGTTGGATCCTGTTTTTGCTCTATGCGCTGATTTCTCAATATAGGGCTGCCGGGTGGAAGGCGGGGCCGGGTCGCGCCGTTATGCCGCTGATTGCAGTAGCAATACTTTCGCTGCTGTTGCTTGCACCGCTGGCGTGGACACCCACCGCCGAATTACTTACCGGTGGCGATGCAGATGCGGTGATAATCGATCAGTCTTATCAAGGGATCGATCTGGTTGGGCTGGTGGTGCCAAATACCAATCTGTGGCTATGGCGCGATATAGTCGAATGGCTGCCAGAGTCGTTGCACTTTACAAATGATCGGGTCGATTTTCTTGGCTATACGGTTATCGCGCTGGCGGTGGCAGGGCTGTTTGCAGGCTGGCATCAAGCACGATTGTGGCTGATTATGTCATTGATCTACGCAGCGCTGGCGGCTGGATCGCAGCTTCATCTTGCTAATCAGACGTTTCCTAATTTTCCAATGCCCTATCGACTGGTTGAAGATTTTTTTCTGGTACGCTTGATTCGCAATCCTCATCGCTTTCATGCGCTGCTGGGGCTGCCCGTCAGCATGCTCTGCACAGTTGGGTTTCTGCGACTAACCAAGGTCCGTGCAGTTGGACGGTACAGCGGGTTGCTCCTTTTTGCCGTCGGCGGCTTAATTGTGATTGAAAGCTGGTTCTACCCCTATCGCACCGAGGCGGTCAAAAGTCCATCGTGGTATACAACGCTTGCTCAGGCTCCTGAACAATTTGCCATACTTGATCTGCCCATGCACGCGCGGCGTTGGGACAAGAATTACATGAGTTATCAGCTAACTCACAACAAGCCGCTCGTTCAAGGTCACGTGTCTCGGATGCTGCCTCAAGCGTTTGAATTTTTAGAAAGCAGCCCATTTTTAAAAGAGTTGCGTGAGACCAATATGATGAATATGGCGACAGTGGATATAACAAATCAACTGCGCACCTTAGCAGATGCGAACGTCCGCTATCTGATCTTGCATAAAGCATTTGCCACCACAGAACAGCTATCCAACTGGCGCAAGTGGCTGGCAATTGATCCGCTATACGAAGATGACGAGCTTCTCGTCTATCATACGCAACCCTCTATTGGTGAAGAGTTTACGCTCTCTGCTCAGATTTCAGATGAGATTGGGTTGATTGATGCGGCGTTTGGTCCGCCCACGGTCAGCCAAGCCAGCATTATTACAGCAACGGCAACAGTGGCGGGCCTCGGTCTAATAGAGGAAGAGTACGATCTCTGTTTACAATTGCGGCAAAAGACAGAGGTTGCTCAATCTCGATGTCAGCCGCTAGGCGGGACATGGCCCACATCGCAATGGGCTGTGAATGAGATCGCACGTTCAGCCTTCGAAATGCCCATCGATCCCTATTTGGCGGCGGGCAACTATGCGCTGGAATTGGTGGCTATGGATCGGCAGCTCGTTCCAGCCGAGAATGGACGTTTTCCGTTGGGAACGGTCTCGTTGTCGACCGTTCCTCGTACGTTGGATCAACCTATACCAACGGTGACAAGCGATCTGCATTGGGGGCAAAAAATAGCGCTCGTGGGCTATGATTTGGCAGAGACAACAGAGGCCATAAAGTTGACCCTCTACTGGCGGGCACTGATGCGTATGGAAAATTCATATAAGGTGTTCGTTCACCTTATAGACTTGGAAAGTGGCACGGTAGTAGCCCAACATGATGCGGTTCCGCTAAACTGGGCCTACCCAACCAAATGGTGGGAAGTGGGTGAGGTTGTCGCAGATCAGATACTGCTCCCGCTCAATGACGTCGATAGTAAAAAAATCGAGATTCAAATCGGCCTCTACAATGAACTCTCTGGCGAAAGGCTTATGCTCGACTCAGATGGCGAAACGCAGACAGGTGAAACAACCGCCGTGTTAAGACAATGGTCGCGCTAGAAATCGGCCCACCAGCCGCATTTGCTGCGGCCTATATCGCTTTATCCTCAACTAATCTTTAGCACCAGCGGACTTGTCGTTGGCGTACAGCCAGCCAAATCGATCGACAGCGCGTCGCCATTCAGATCCCACGTTAGCGTCTGATCCAGCCCCAATAATTCAACTAAATCGATCTACGCCAAGTGGATCGCCGAGTTCGTCCCCAATGTGCGGATCCGCACCGTGCTATCGGCGGGCCACGCCATCACAATTGCATAAAGCGAGTCACCCTTCTTTGTAAAACGGATATCATGGACTAGAAGCCACGCCATCAGCAATTTTTTGCAATGAGATGGTCATATTATTTTCTTCTGTTTGATCATTTTCAAGCGAGTTGCAGTCTGAATTTCTCTGTGCTATGGTTTTAGAAATCGGCTTCCACGAGGTCGTTGTCCACGCCGGTGGCGGCATCGACAACACCGCCGATTGCGGGGGCAACAACTACAACAACTACATCAACGACACTCATCGGACCGGTCACGGATATCAACGGTACAAAGGCTACTGCACCGGCGTTTGGTTTAACGAAGGAATCAAGTTCATCGACCGCCACAAAGAGAGTCCCTTTTTCTATTTTATGCCTCACCTTTTCGCAAAAAAGGAATCCAAAAACATGATCGAACTAACAATCCCAGACGGCGTAACCTACCCCGAATCAACCGTCACCCACAGCGGATCAACATACGCTCTGACGCGCGTGGCGGATCAAAAAATGCTGCTCGTTCAGGGCATCCAAAATAGCTTTGACGGCACCCAAAATGGTGACGTTCTGGTCTGCGAATGCAGCGCGCACAACGCCGCCATCCTGCGCGATCGGCTGCCGTGGCTCAAGCCCGTCCCGCTGGGGCGCGCCACCTCGTTTGGTTTTGGCGATCGGCTTGGGTTAGCCACGCCGGGCCACATCGAATCTGTGCGCAGCGTGGGCACAGGCAAAACGATTGCGCCGATCTATGCCCAACAATCTGTGCGCGAAAATGAGCGCACGGGTCGCACGCCGCAGAATGTATTGGATGATGCGATGTGGGGTGTTTTTCAAAAAGGCTGGTGCGGGCCGTGGGGTGCGGATGCCGATCACGTCAAGGAGATCAGCGTGCTTGCGCCTTTTGTGGCGGCGGGGTACACCTTTTACACAATCGATCCCAGCGATCATGTCGATGGCGATGCCGACAGCGATCCGCTTGACACGCTGCAAGAAAAGGCCGCTAATTTTCCGTGGGATATGTGGGGGTCGAGCTACGAGGATTTAAAGAAAACGTACACGCAGCCGATAAACATCGACGACCTCGATATGACCTTCGATGAAGAGATCCTGCTGCGTGCGCTGGCAAAATATGGGCGCGCCGTGCTGCACACCCAATCGATTGCCAATGCGTTGAATCAGCAGGCGGGCAGTGGCACCTATGATCTCGAAATGTCCGTTGATGAAACCGACACGCCCACCTCG
The DNA here is from genome assembly GCA_032356245.1 of Endocladia muricata. NCBI lineage: Eukaryota > Rhodophyta > Florideophyceae > Gigartinales > Endocladiaceae > Endocladia > Endocladia muricata. The sequence goes on along the minus strand of JAUKWC010060606.1, from coordinate 27,026 downwards.
ATCCACGAGCATTACTTTATCGCAAACGAACTGCTCAAGCGCGACTTGCCCGTGGTCAGCCTTGCGCCGCGCTTTGTGGGCAAGTTTCAAAAGGGGATCGACTACATTGGTAATTTGGCCAAATTCAAAACCGAGCTAATCAAACATATGCAAATTCTGCATCATTTTGGCCAATACAAAATCAGCGTCCACACCGGGTCCGACAAGTTCAGCATTTATGAAACAGTCAACAAACATGCGCAGGGCTACGCCCATGTCAAAACTGCGGGCACAAGTTATCTCGAAGCCCTGCGCGTGGCGGCCTATTACAACCCACCCCTCTTCCGCCGCTGCCTTGATCTGGCCCACGAACGTTTTGAGATCGACCGCAAATCCTACTTTCTCGACTGCCAGCCCCAAGAAGTCCCAGTCAGCCTCGATCTGCTAGATGCCGATCTGCCAACGCTGCTTGAAGACGAATCGGTCGACGCTCGTCAGTTGTTGCACGTCACATTTGGCTCGATTTTAGATACGTATGGCGATGAGATGCACGCCTTTTTGGTACAAAACGAAGATGCATATCGGCAGGCATTAGAAGAGCATTTTGCACGTCATCTACAACCATTTGAATAATCGGCCAAGCGATTATTATTTCTCTGGACTGGATTCAGACGGCAAAGTACCTTCGTTTATCATCGACAGTTTCTTCTCGAATCGCTCTATCTTCTAGCAGTAGATCCAAGTAACCAATCAAGGCGCAGAACGCTGTAAAACGCGCGGTTGGGGGATGATGGGGGTACATTGCATCGAGCAGATCTCCAACCTGAGCGGTGCCTGACTGTATGAGCGCAAGACATTCGGCCTTGCGCATGATAATGCGCGCGCGTTGACGATCGATCAGCTCACGATGATCCGCAAACGGTTTGCCATGGCCCGGATAGACTTGCTGAATGGGCATATTGTAAAGCAGCTCATACGAGTCGAACAGGCGTGGCAGGCTTGGCTCACGTTTAAGTCCCCCTTCTAGCGGTGCTTCTAAAACGGGTGCAGGCGTTAATGGCAACAGCATGTCTGCCGCTAAAAATTGGCCCGTTTCTGGTTGAAAAAAGCAGGTCTGCGTATTGCTGTGGCCGGGCATGTAGAGCACCTCCCACTCCCACAAACCAATCGACAATTTGTCCTCCAGCGAAAAGGTGCGCACTCGTTCAGCGGGCACGGTCGACCAAATTGTTAAGGCTTGACCCATGGTATCCAGAATGCCGTCACGTTGTAGATCGGGCAGATCGTACTGGTGCATCAGGTTGTGCAAAAAGTCCAGACGCCGCGTCCACATCAGATCAACTTCGCTTGCCCAGCGCTCAATTTTATCCCAAAGATGAACGGTGGCGTTGCTGCTGGCCGCTATCCGCCCAGCCATGCCCATATGGTCGACATGTGCGTGGGTAATGATCACACGCTGAATGTCGGCAATGGTTAGCTGCTGCTTTGCCAGCGCAGCCACAAGCGCATCCCAGCTATCATCGGTGTCGGCACCGCAGTCGACAAGCGTCGGTTCGGGTTCGATAAATAGGTACGAATTAGCGGGTCCAACGGGGAAGGGGATCGGCAAGGGAATGTGGATCGGTTGACTCATCGGCTGATTCGTCGGTTGACTCGTCGTGGCATTCATTTTTGTATCCTCACTTCTTTATTTTCGCACATCTTTATATTCTCATATCTTGCCAGTCTTACATCGTTTTGGCCTCGCATCTTTCCATCGCTTCAATATACGCAGGCACAAACCGAATTTTGGCGGGCAGGTGCGGAATAATCTGTCGTAATAGCACGCCATTTGCGCGGTATCCAGCCTGTGACGCCCACCCCCAAGACATATCAAATTGAAGACGCAATTTCTCTGGGAGTAAGCCAGCGGCCACCATCTGATTATATGGCTTTAGTATCCGTAATGAGGGTGTGGCCCCCAGCAACGCATCTTTAACATGCAGAGCATCTGGCGTCACGGTTATCACATCACTATACAACATTTTATCCATTTTCTGCTGAAAACCAGCCAGCGAATCCGGCATATCCTCTTGCTTTACGCCGCAAAGGAAAGCAAACTGTTTGCCACCCTCGTACAGCGGTTCCCACACAGTCGGGTCAGTTTGCGGCAACAGATAGTTGCAGGCCGCAACAGTTGAATCCAAAAGCGTTGCCGCAACCCAGAAAAGTAGCTCTGAATCCGTTGCGCCATATTCGAGATTTACGGCACCCGGTGTATCCGCTGGAAGCGTGCCGTTCACCCGCTCGTGGATAGCCCACAGACGGGCCGCCGCATTGACAGCTGCATCGCGATCGCCAAAGATCAATGCATGCACAATGTCAAACGTGCGATGCAAGCGGCCAAATGGATCCCTGTAAAAACTCGAATGCCCACGCGTTGCGTGGGCAATTGCAGGATGCGCGATCTGCATCAGCAACGCACGCAGCCCGCCGATAAACAGCGCCTGCTCGCGCGAGATCTGCCATTGCACTGTGTCAGGGCCATAAAATCCGTGAACGGGTTTGGCATATGTAGCGGCTAACTCTTGCAGCCACTCAGGGGTATTTTTTTTCATAATTTTCTGCTCCTATTTCTCTACTTTACCCACTACACCGAGTCTTTATTATAGAGTTGCTAAGTTATTATTTCACGGAGTCTCACGTCTGTGTAATGGATAAAGCCTAAGACCAATTAAAATTTTTAATGATGCACAGACTTTTGAGATTTGAAGGGTTTTGGCCGTAAAAATCTGTGGATCATTTATTTTTTTGTTTGACCTAATACTTTAACTTAAGGGTAAGTACTGTCATCCAGTAACCGCTTTAAAGGACTCTTCTAAAATACAGTAGCATCCGTTTGTGATTAAGTTTGGAAGATTGGTTCAATCTACGAGGGTAAACTAATTGGCAGGCAGAGGCGAAGACCCTACTTGATTTTGATTTACGGTTGTATGTACAAATTGAAATATTGCGTGTATAATTTGAAATAATCCCACAAAAAATCGTTCAAATGGCCTTCCATTTATTTTGGATTCATTTAAATATTGTAACAGTTTACGTAGGTACCGTAGGTGACAGTCACTTCACGTTGCGACGTGCAGAGGGGCAACACTTTATCCTCGCATTATGCGATAAGTGACTGTTACCTACTCCGTCAGAGAAATTCCGCCAGAGGAATTCCGTCAGAGGAATAAAGTGAACTGTTACTAAATATTGTGGGGTGGTCCGCAAAATTCGTTCATAGCCAATTACACAATACTTCAATGAACCCCTTATTTAAATCTCAAAAGGCAAGTGCTCATGTCTAAAACACCTCGTAATCTAGATAGCTCAAGTAATTTAGATAGACTATACCAATCGCCATTTTTGCTCTTTACGTTAGTAGTTCTCCTAAGTATGGCGGCAATCTTGCAGGATGTCAGAACGGTAAGTGCTCAAGATTTATGCGCGGGCTTTTGCCTTGTGGATAATTTCGATACGCGCGCCAATGGCAGCATTCGCGGCCAAGGAAACTGGCAGACAAATCCACCCGGCGCGCTAGATGGCGCCATTGTGACCGATACCCCTCCGGCCGAATTTACCGGCAAAGCGTTGCTAAGCGACCCAAATGGCGTTATCTTTCGTGGAAATGCGTACAAGCCGCTAGGTATCAATGCTATTGACCAGGGCCAGAATGGCACCTTATTTTTCCAGATTTACACACAAGATTTGCCCAATACATTTACGCACATTGGGTTAACGGATCTTGGCTCGCCACGCCTGACCGATGGTGGAACAGGCGACCTAACGCTCTACACCGATTTCGAAGTTCAGTTCTCGTGGGCCAACGGCAAGATGAGGATCCAAGATGGCCAAAGCAGTGTCGATTTTACAAACATCAGCCCAGAGAGCCAAACCCTCTACAATGTCTGGCTCGTGGTAAACAATCAGGCGGATACTTATGAAGCTTATGTGCAAGGTGGCGTCCATGCCGTGCCAGTTCAGGCCGAGGCGAATGGACAGCGGGTATTTAGTTTCCGTAATGGCCGCGCATCAGCTGATCTACGAACCTTTCTCTATCTGAATTCGCCAGATGTGCAAACGAGCAAAGCCTATATCGACAGTATCTATATCGATCCAGACGCGAAGAATCTAATAAACCCGATCCCGCAGTTTTCGATTATAGAAACCTTTGATAGCATATCACTTGGCAATCTAAATAACCGAAATGGATGGTCGACCTCGACGACAGATGTAGGTGATATACAAATTGTTGGCGATCCTGTCAATATTGGCAACAGGATCCTAAAGATCAGCAGCGCCGAAGCCGATGCCTCAAAACGACACGCGGGGATCGAAAATGGCGCAACGGGCACGCTTTTCTTTCGTATGCGTCGTGACGGGTTTGTTGATTCGAGCGTTGGTCTCTCCAGTGCCGCGGCACCCGCGGATTATCCAGATTTTGAGAATCAAGTTAACGTGCAGAATACAAGCACGCTCAACGTGCGTAATGGGGCCGGTTTTTCTGCGGTAGACACCTTTCTTGAAAACACATGGTACTGCGTCTGGATCGTCACAGATAATGCGACCGATACCTATGAAACGTATATGAAAGGTGGCAACCTCCCTACCGTGACTCGCCTCGACAGCGGTGGTCTGACCTCATTTGCTTACCGCAACGGGACAAACAACGCGCTATCCACCTTCTTTACTCGCCATACCGACTCCAGCGGTGAATTTTATATCGACGATATTTATGTTGATGCGGATCAAAAGAACTTGGCCACGCCAACAGCAAATGGCTGCGAAATGACCAACGAGTCAGCAGATCCACTAATTGACCCGATTCCAGACTCGATTACAAAATCCGGCCTGGGCGTTCGACTCGTAGAATTTGCCACGATTCCAGCCAGCAGCAGCGGCGTGCCATCAGCGCGCATCAATTTTTTGGATCATGCTAATGACGGCAGTGGCCGATTGTTTGTCAATGACCTGCGCAACAGTCTCTATCTGATTCAGAACGGAAACGTGACCACCTATCTAAATCTGAGCGCGCGCTTTCCCGATTTTGTCAGCGAACAGCGTCTTGGAACTGGCTTTGGCTTTTTTAGCTTTCACCCAGAATTTGCCAGCAACGGCAAGTTTTACACGGTGCATACCGAGAACGGCAACGCACTTTCAAGCCGCAGTGCCGACTACACCAGCACTCAGCCCGAAACGGTCCACAGCATTATTGTCGAGTGGACGGCCACTACGCCATCTGCCAATGTCTTTTCTGGCACGCAACGAGAAATTTTGCGCATCGGGTTTGGTTCGTATCTGCATGGAATCCAGCAGATCGGCTTTCACCCCACGGCTCGGCCCGGCACTAGTGATTATGGCCTGCTCTATGTTGCCGTTGGCGATGGCGATGAGAATCCGATCTTTACGGATGCACCGCAAAATTTAAGCCTGCCGCACGGCAAAATCCTGCGCATCGATCCGCTTGGGACGGGTAGCCCAAATGGTCAATATGGTATTCCATCGTCCAATCCATTTGTATCCGCAAACAGCGCACTTGATGAAATTTGGGCCTATGGTCTGCGCAATCCCCATCGCTTTAGCTGGGATGTAAGTGGGACCAATAAAATGTTTATCGGCCACATCGGCGAGAAAAATATCGATGCGATTTATCCGGGTCTGGCTGGTGCCAACTATGGCTGGAACGAGCGCGAAGGCGGTTTTCTCTTTAAAACAGAGAACCCAAATGTGGTCTATCCACTGCCGGCCAATGACGCATCATTTGGCTATACCTATCCAGTAGCGCAGTACGATCATGATGAAGGCTTTGCCGTTGTGGGTGGCTTTGTCTATCGCGGCGCAGGGATCCCACAATTGCGAGGGAAATATGTCTTTGGCGATCTGGTCAATGGCCGGTTCTTTTATACCAACGAAAACGATATGGCCGCCGGAGAGCCAATGGTTACCATTCGCGAATTAACGCTCTTTGATGCTGCGGGCAGAGAAAAAACCATGCAAGATTTTGTTGGCATATCCCGCGCTGATATTCGATTTGGGGTGGATGCACAAAATGAACTGTACGTTTTGTCCAAATCAAACGCAAAAATTTGGCGGCTGACAAGCGTTGCACCACAATTAGGCGATGTGACCTGTAATGGATCTGTCAATGCGGCCGATGCTCTCTTCATTCTACAGTTTGTGGCAGGCTTGCGGACCGACGCTGGTGGCTGCCCCATGGCTGATTCCGCCACGGAGCTAAATATCGGTTTGGCCGATGTGAATAACTCTGGCGACGTAAGCGCGGTTGATGCATTGCTCGTCCTGCAATGTGATGTAGGCATAGCCAACGTTCTGTGTGAAGATGGTTTTGCTGTTCAAACGGCTGGGGTCAAGAATGCACAGAGCAATCAGGTTTTTATTCCGCTGATGAGCGGTTCGACTGAATAGGAACACAAAGTAGATAAGGTTGAAAGAGTGGTTCAATCTGCGAGATTGAACCACTCTGGATACTCCAGAGATACGCTCACCCCTGCTTGTGGGTAAAGCGAGTCCATTCCGCACGCGTCTGTACATATTCCAGATCATCGCCATCCCACAGATCGAGGCTAGACGCGTGATGGGTGTCTGCGTTTGCCAGATCATCTATTGTAATTCGATAGCGACGCGTCAGCGTCATCCCCAACTTTTCTAGCACGCGGCGCGACGCCACATTTTTCTCATAGGTCGTAGCAAGGACACGTTCTACGGGTAACCGATCAAAGCCCTCATCGATCAATGCCCGTGCGCCTTCGGTGGCGTAGCCCATTCCCCATGCAGCCTTGTTCAGCCGATATCCAAGATAGGCATCGCGCGCGTCTTTGTCCGCAGGCCGCAGACTTACCCAACCCAGAAAATCCAGCGTTTTCTTATCCATCATCGCCCAAAATCCAAAAACTGGCCGCAGATTATCATAACGGATAAAATTCGGCAGCAGTTCATCTCTAATCACATCCAGCGAAGTTGACGTGCCACCGTTGATATACCGCATCACATCTTGATCATTGTCTAATTCAAAAAGATGTTGGGCATCATCTTCCGTAAAACGGCGCAGGATCAGGCGCTTCGTATTAAGTAAGGCGTTCACTTATTTATCTCCTTATACGCTACCAGATCGATGCTTGACTGGATAAGACAATGCAGATCTAAATAGATCCAAAATCATTTGCCACCCCAATTACGTCAGTGTATAATGCGTCGACAGTCTCGTCCCGATCTTGGGCGAGATTTTTTTTGAGCAAGACAGTTAGCTGTAAAACATCTAGTCGCGAGCCATATAGTAATGAATGCACTAAATCAGTACCCAACCATTTTAGCCGCTGCGGCCAGCTATTTAGATCAACAAGATGCATTAGGCAAACTCTGCATTCAGATTCAGCAGATCGCATCACCCACGGGCGCAGAGAAAGCAAAATCGGATTGGGTTGCCGCATATTTTAACACGCTGGGATTAACGGACATTTATCAAGATGTGCTGCACAATACCTATGGCCGAATCGCAGGCAAAAATCCTGACCGGCCAGCGCTTATGCTAAGCGCGCACATTGACACCGTTTTCCCAGTGGAGACGGACTTAGTTGTGCAGCAAGACAACGCCAACGGCTTTATTTACGGTCCAGCAATTGGCGACAATTCAACAGGCGTAGCGGCATTGCTGACCACGGCCAAAACGTTACGCGACCTTGAGCCGCCGCCCACCGATATTTGGTTTGTGGCAAACAGCGGCGAAGAGGGTCTAGGCGACCTGCGAGGGATGCGTGCGGCGGTTGATCGGCTGCACGAACAAACTAGCCCACCTATTGGTGCCTGCATTGTGATCGAGGGAACGGGGTTGGGACGAATCGTGCATCAAGCCCTTGGCTCGCGACGCTATCGCATCAGCGCATCTGCACCCGGGGGCCACAGTTGGAGTGATTTTGGCTCAGCCAGTGCGGTCCATGCGCTGGTGCAATTAGCCGCCAACCTGAGCCAAATGCGTGTGCCAAAATCGCCGCGCACCACGTTTAACATCGGTCGCATTCAGGGCGGTACGTCGATCAATACCATCGCCCAATCTGCCTGGCTCGAGTTGGATCTGCGCAGCGAGGATCCAACCGCGCTGGCGGCGATCATTCAACAAGCGCACGATATTGTTCGCGCTTTTCAAAGCGCAAGTTGGCAAGCGCAAAAAATCCACATCGAACTTGAAAGCATCGGCGATCGACCAACGGGTGAGATCGACGCAGACCATCCCCTCGTTATTGCGGCAAGCGAGGCGCTCGAAAAGAGCGGTATCGCAACTCAAAAAACGCTACGCATGAGCAGCACCGATGCCAATATTCCGCTCAGCCGCGGCATCCCCGCCGTTTGTATCGGCATCACCGAAGGCGGCGATGCGCATCGACTCAGCGAATGGATCAATCCTAAGTTGCTGCCCCAAGGAATGCAGCATTTAATTTTGTTGACGTGGTGGTCGGCACTGTGGCTAGCGGGCGAAGTGGAGCCTTAGAGATGATCGATGCGCTTGGAAAAGTTGGATGGAAATGCTGGATGGAAATGATGGCAGGAATCCGCGCAGCCACGCACAAGCCGATCTCCCAAGCGGCTGGTAGATGCCACGCACAAACGCAAGGGGTTAATCGATCTAAAGAGCCAGAAACCCACCCGCCCTTTTTTCCATAACGGACTAACGCTAGAAAAACTCGCCTCTAAACGGCCAAAAAAAGGCGATTTGTTACTCGCGAGAATGGACTAGCCTGCGTTTTACAGTTTATCTTGCAGCGGCCACTTTCCGTGTAGTTTCCTAAGCCAAAATGCGCCCAAATTAGCGCGCAATTGTTTGACATCCAATAAAGCAACTGTTATGATGTTGAGCAAAATAATCGTGGCAATGAAGAGAACAGATCTGCCAAGTACGACCACCAGAGAGATGGGGCCATCGGCTGAAAGCCCCGTTTGGAAACGACTTGGTTTAGAGACCATCTCCGAGCCAGTTCCCTGAACGATGTTGTGAATTAGTAAGGGAACTCGGGTGGCGTCGTTATTCGCCTTTGAGCGGGTTGATGTTATGCACAATGTTAACCAAGCTGGGTGGAACCGCGAGCAGCGTACCTCGTCCCAAGCAGACGAATACGCTGTTTTTTTGTACCTGCTTTTATGGGCAGATATGTTTATGGTCAATAAATTTTCTTGGCATCCCGCAATGGTGTGCCTGCAAAAATTTGGTATCCCGCAATGGTATGCCTGCAAAGATTTGGTATCCCGTAATGGTGTGCCTGCAAAATAAGGAGTGAGATATGGACGTTGTCCAAGAAGTAAATGCTCAAAATGTGGCGGATGATCAGATCCCAGAAGGGTACAATCCACAGATATATAAGTTGCGACACAGCGCAGCGCACGTGCTGGCGCAGGCTGTGATAGAGCTTTATCCCGACGCAAAAATTGCGATTGGCCCGCCGATTGATACAGGCTTTTATTATGATTTTGATCTAGGGACGGATGATGAAGGGAAGGTGCGTACATTCTCGCCCGAAGATTTAGAGGCCTTGCAAAAACGGATGCGCCAGATTATCGGTGGCAAGCACGAGTTTGTCTATCGGGAAGTGTCGGTAGATGAAGCGCGCAAGATCTTTGCCGATCAGCCTTATAAGCTAGAATTGATCGACGGCTTGGTCGAGGGTAATACGGATGAGTTTGGAAATGAGACGGATGAAGCACCGGTTTTAAGCACGTGTAAGCACGACACGTTCGAAGATCTCTGCCGCGGCGGTCATGTGGAGCATACGGGCAAGATTACGGCGGATGCGTTCAAGTTGATGAGCGTTGCGGGTGCGTATTGGCGCGGTGATGAAAACAATGCCATGTTGCAGCGAATTTATGGCACCGCATGGCGCAATAAGAAAGAGTTGAAAAAACATCTGGACATGCTCGAAGAGGCCAAAAAGCGCGATCATCGCAAGCTGGGCCGCGAGCTAGATATTTTTGTCTTTGATGAAGAGGTAGGCCCCGGTCTGCCGCTGTGGCTGCCAAATGGTGCGGTGATTATTGACGAGTTAGAGAATCTGGCAAAGGATATGGAGACGGCAGCGGGATATGATCGCGTCCGTTCCCCCCATCTAACCAAAGAGGATCTATTTCTGCGCAGCGGTCATTTGCCCTATTACGAAGAGGGGATGTATCCGCCAATGGAGCTAGAAGGCATCAAGTATTATGTCAAGCCGATGAACTGCCCGTTCCATCATAAAATGTTTGCGGCCAAGCCGCGCAGCTATCGCGATCTGCCGGTGCGGTTTTCCGAGTATGGCACCTGCTATCGATTCGAAAAGAGTGGCGAGTTGATGGGGCTGATGCGCGTGCGTTCTATGCAGATGAATGATGCACACATCTACTGTTCGGAAGAACAATTCGAGCAGGAGTTTATGGGCGTGATTGACCTTTACCAGCAATATTTTGATCTGTTTGGTATTGATAAATATGTGATGCGCCTGAGTACGCACCATGCCAAGGGGTTGGGCAAAAAGTATGTTGACAATTCAGAATTATGGCTAAAAACAGAAGAGATGGTGCGTCGTGCCATGACAAATGGAAACGTTCCTTTTGTCGAAGTGCCAGACGAGGCGGCATTTTATGGGCCAAAGATAGATGTTCAAATTTGGAGCGCTATCGGGCGAGAGTTTACGTTGGCAACGAATCAAGTCGATTTTGCTGTGCCAGAGCGTTTTAATCTTGCTTTTGTAAATAGCAATAATGAGGATGAGACGCCGCTCTGTATTCATCGTGCGCCGCTCAGCACGCACGAACGCATGATCGGCTTTTTGATCGAGCACTATGCGGGTGCGTTCCCTGTTTGGCTAACGCCACAGCAGGTCTGCGTAATCCCAATTACGGATGATCACATCGAACCGGCAAAGAAGCTAACGAAACGCTTAAAGCAAGAGGGGATCCGTGCCAAGGCAGATTTGGGATCCGATCGCATGAATGCCAAGATCCGTAATGCGCAGATGATGAAGATCCCATATATGTTGGTGCTTGGCGATAAAGAGATCGAGAATGATACGGTTGCGCTGCGACGGCGCGACAATTCGCGCCAAAATGGTCTACCCGTGGCTGAATTCATCGCTGATATCAAAGAAAAAGTGCGTACGCGGTCGAGTGAGTTGTAACGCAAGTAGGTCACACAGCTAGCAGATAATAACTATGTTGGTAGCCCATGGCGTACTCTATTTTATCTATCCAAAATAGAGTACGCCATGGGAGATAGAAGAAGACAAAGAAGGAAGCACAAAATGTACTTGACGCGCCAATTTGCACATGGTATACTTTGTTAAGCATAAGTTAATGTAAAAGTGAGCTATTTAAATCGATTTGAGATGCGATAGCTTTAGTTATATTAACAAATTGCCTTGCGTATATTCTCAAATTTTGTACACACATACGTTTTTAATATACGTAAGCATTTTTATTATGCAAATAATATTATCGCACTAATTCAAGGAGTTGAACTATCGCACGAAGAGCGCCTGCTCGGTCTAGAGCACCTTACCGTGACAGAACACGAATCAATGACAGAATTCGAGTTCCAGAAGTCCGCCTAGTCGGAGACGACGGAGAACAATTAGGCGTCATAGCTATCGATGAAGCCTTAAAAATGGCTGAAGAGAAAGAGCTTGACCTAGTAGAGGTTGCGCCAACGGCTAAGCCGCCTGTTTGTCGATTGATGGATTATGGGAAGTACTTATACGAAAAGCAGAAGCGTGAGCGCGAATCGCGTAAATCGCAGAAGCAGATCGAAATAAAAGAAGTACGGCTTCGACCCAAAACCGATAAGCATGATGTTGACGTTGTGCTGAAAAAGATTCGAAAATTTGTTGCTACTGGCGCAAAAGTACGCGTCCGCATTCGTTTCCGTGGCCGAGAGATTGCACATCCTGAAGTTGCGCGCAATATTATGAGAGATGTTGCTAGCTCGGTGTCGGATGTAGCAAATATAGAATCTTTGCCATCTTTTGAAGGTCGAAGCATGATTATGGTCCTAGCTCCAGGTGCAAAAGAATAGTTCTATCGCTTCCTAGAACTACTTGATCCCGTCTCAATTTTTGTAGAGGTGATGCAGTATTTTTCTGGGAAGGTATAAAAGAGAAAATCTGTTTGTCTTTTTTCTGTGCAAGCAGATAGACACAGATTTTTTTGTTTCGGTCTCCTTCGTATTATAATTACAGAATGTATGATTTATTCATGCAAAATAGTTGTGTATAGAAAACGGGCTTCGGCCCGTTTTGCTATAGTTACCAAAAAAATTTGTCCTGCTCTTTGCTTTGACAAAGAGAGCACGGATTTTTTTGATCAAGTACACGTTTGTCAGATGGTTGGTTCTGTTATAACCACAGGAGGCCATGATGCCTAAGATTAAAACACATAAGGGAACCGCAAAACGTTTTCGTTTGACAAAAAACGGGAAAGTGATGCGGATGAAAGCAGGTCGGGGTCACTTGCGTCGCAAGAAGAAACCGTCTTTAAATAGTGATTTTCGCCATAGCGTTTCTAGTGAGGTGAAGAGCATCGTCAAGCTTGTACGTAAGGCAACGGCGAACTCCGCTTCATCGGGCAATGGAAAGCATACCGGTAATCGCTAAGGGTTGTCATTTAGTTAAATAATTAAAATACTATCACACGAACGTGACCGGCTCACTAAGTGATTTGCTTTGATACATCTTGTTTAATCAGTCTGTAGAAAAGTTGATCCGCCATCACGGAAGGACGATAAAATGCCAAGATCCAGACCTAAAGTTTATGCGCATAGACGTCATAAAAAAGTTCTAAAATTTACAAAAGGGCAATACGGCACTCGTTCAACGCTTTTTAAGCGAGCCAACGAAGCCATGCTCAAATCTTTATTTTATGCATTCCGCGATCGACGCAATCGTAAGCGTGATTTCCGCAAGCTGTGGATCACGCGTATTAATGCAGCGGCGCGGATAAATGGCCTCAGCTATAGCCGATTTATTCATGGGCTTAAGTTGGCCGATGTACAGGTTGATCGCAAAGTACTGGCAGATATTGCAGCCCGCGACGCTGGAACATTCACCCAACTCGCCGATTTAGCGAAGTCAAAGCTAAGCTAAGTAATTCGTAAGTAGCGCAAAATATAGCACCATCCAATATCTGACAAACAATAAAGTGGCAGGGGTCTATGGCCCCTGCCACTTTTTTTTACCATGATTAGAAGCCCACAGAACAAGCAGGTTAAAGAAGCACAGAAGCTACAGCGCAAACGTCGTCGCGCGCAAAGTGGTCTTCTACTAATTGAGGGGCAGCGTCTGATTCGAGATGCACGTATGGCAAATATTGTCCCAAATGTAGTCTTCTATTCCCCCGAGTTTGAAGCAAAAAATGAGACAACGGCGGCATTGATTCAAGCGTTGCATACGGTTACGGAATGTCTTGCCTGCACGCAGCAGGTGATCAATGCGCTCGCGGATACGGTGACGCCACAAGGCGTTGTGGCGGTTGTACCACAACCCGCACTGATGTTGCCGCCCGCCCCAACGCTTACGCTAATACTTGACCAAGTGCGCGATCCGGGCAACGTGGGCACGCTGTTGCGCAGTGCCGAGGCAGCGGGCGTAGGTCAAGTCTTGTTTGCGCCCAACACGGCAGATCCATTTAATGAGAAAGTAGTACGAGCAGCAATGGGCGCTCATTTTCGCTTGCCAATACGAATCTATGAAACATGGCAGGCACTTTTAACGTCTATACAGTGTAAAGATGCACAGCGTAAAGACAGAGCGTGCGAAGATTACATGGCAGATGAGAAAAAAGATGGTCAGAGCACGACGCTGCCAACTTATTTAGCTGATGCCCATGCAGAGTTGAGTTACGATAAAGTCGACTGGTGCAAACCATCTGCGCTTATTGTCGGTGGCGAAGCAGCAGGTGCAAGTGAAGATGCAACAAGGAGCGCCTTGCCGATTGCGATCCCGATGTACGGCGGGACAGAGTCGCTCAATGCTGGCGTAGCTGGATCCATCATTCTATTCGAGGCAGCACGCCAACGTCGAGAAGAAACGCCAATTTAATAAAAATAGTTTGATAACAACGGTTTGATAATATCAACGAATCAACCGTCAGGTTAAATGCAACTATCACTTAATTTCCGTGATTTGTGATTCCATTATTCTTGAATAGGCTGACATTTTGCCAAAAATGCTGTATACTAAATCTATGGACTTACGTGCGTCCGTCTCCTGCTAATCATCTATTCTTTCACTCTGCTCCTTCACTCTGTTTTTCGCATTGCACAAACAAACATTGATTAACAAAGATGCAGATGCAGATGCAGATGCAGTGAGTACAATTTTCAACCAATTTATTATTAATCTTATAACCCCGTAAAGGAACAAAACTAGATGAAACAGCGATTTTATTGTTTGTGCGCAGCTCTATTCCTTGCGATGCTTGTCATACCCACGACAGCGTTTGCCAAAGCAGCGGAGCAGAGCTACTGTGATATTGTCACAGAAGATGATTGCGAAATTATTAGTGCATCCGAAGAAGCGATGCAAGATATCTCATCGATGGTTACATTTACAGAAATGGCAATCGAGCTACGCGATATACCGGAAATTCCGTTCTCGATTGTTGGATTTCAGTACGAGCAAGAAACCAAAACAAATATGTCGGATACCGCACTAGAAATAGTTGCGGAGATGCGAGAGATGTCCTCCGAAGATGTAGAAGAGCTAGTTAATAATCCCGTTGCGGCTATCGAACTGTACGAGGAGTTGTTGGCTGAAATATCCACGGCCATTGATATGCGTTTGGAGCTTTCGGATGAAGTGGCAGAGATTGCGGACATGATGCTTATGCAGAATTTAGGTGTACCGCTGCCAGAGACAATCACCCTGAGCCTAGTCATTGACGATGGGTTCTTGTATGCAGATTTAGAAAGCGTTTCTGGTTTTATGCCACCAGACGTGGCTGGAATGTTGCAAGGCTGGGTTGGCGTTGAGCTTGAACCAGTGCTCGAACTCGCCAAAGAATCAGTAGAAAGCCAAATTCCAGCAAACCAGGTAGAGTTTGGCGGTGTGGTCAGCCCGATCAACATGAGTCCGGCTGGGCCATTGGTCGCTCAAATCGGTATATATGATCCGTCAAACCAGTTTCTTCAATTTCTAGATGTAGAGCGAGATGATGATGGCGTAATAGGTGGTGAAGACGTTGCTGTTTTCAATACAATGTTTGATTTCGACACATTCTTCGAAAGCCCTGTTTTCCGACAGTTGCTCCTAGGAATTATGGAAGAGCAAGGCGAAATAGATGTTGAAGAACTAACGGAAGCAGAAATTGATGAATTGATCACAACGGTCCAAATAATGGGGCCTGTTGTTTTGAAAGATCTTCAATTAGATGTGGTCGAGGGAATAAGTTTGGCTGACAATTATCTGGTCAGCCGCGAGTTTTTGATGGAGTGGGATATGACTTCGGTCTTAGAGATGGCCGAAGGATCAGGCGAATTTAAGCTACCGACTGGTGCAGAACCATTCTTCAAGATGGAAACGAACACCTATACAGAGCAATTTAATGAAGATGTTGAAATCAACGTGCCAGAAGGTGCATTGATCCTGCCAATTGAGTCGATGCTCATGCTTGGAAATCAGTAATTTTTATCTGTAACAAGAGAAAAGCCCCACGCGATTAGATCGTGTGGGGCTTTTTTGTTCAGTTGAAATTTGGTCTTCGCTATTGAACCTGCAATTGCTCGATACCTGCGCGAACAATCGAAGTAAGCACTCTGCCATCGATGTCCACTGCAATTGAGAGCGGCTTCGTACCAGACTGCCGCTGAATGACAATTGGATAGCTAGCATCGTCTGATGGCGGCTGGATCCGCATTGGCAAACGATAGATAAAGGTAACCACCTGCTCCTGCCCCGGAGGTAAAACAAAATATCCACCAAAGACCTGAGTACTACCTTCGCCGCGCCTGCTGCTAATTGAATCATCCAGTAAACCGTTGCTCTCGATCAACTCGCTGCCAACAGGGACATAGAGACGAACATAGTTGAAATAACAGCGGGCGGCCATATCATCATAGCTCTTGCCATAGCGCGGTGTAATATTACAGCGGTGATTGTCCAATTGTACAGCGTGGCGATAAGTTACCGAAAGAGTAGCAGTCGCTTGGCGTTCTCCTTCATTTTCACTATCAGACCACTCAATTTGATAGTCAATCGCACGGTTGATAACGCTATCGACTTTGTTATATCCTAGATTGCTATCCACTAGCCCAATAAAGTCTGCATCGGTTTGTGCATGAATAGAACCATCCCACCCTAGCAGAGCCAACTCGGCCTCAACATCGGGTTGATCGATCCACAGTTGGACGGAGCGCTCGTCAAGTGCCTGCACCGCTGCCAGCGCCAGATCGACATATTCGACGTTCCCATTTGTCACGCGAGCCAGCATCGCATCAGTCAATATGGGCATAAAAGCTTTGCGATCCATCCACCATTCACCAAATTCGGCCGTATCCTCTTCATCAGGGGGTTGATCCCAAAAACGCTTAATTTGATGAATAATAGTATCGCCATCTACCGGCTCATCAATACCTGCAATGGTCAATGGTGCCAGGACATTTGTGATCAAAGAGAGTGCATTCATATCAACCGTAATAATGCCGTCTATATCTGCCCCCGTATCCTGACGAAAAATTGCCTTAACCGCTTGGGCAGTTGTGGGCAAATCGGGCGACCAGTTTGCATCGCGAAAGAGCATGAGCTGCGTGCCCATATAGCGCTGCATGGGCACCGGCGCACCAGAATACTCCACATCGTCACGACGCACCCAGTAGCTGTCGGCAAATTTTAGCGTGTCCAATTTACCCTTGTCCAAGACTAAATGGCCAAAAGCAGTAATAAATCCGCCCGTTGCGCGCAACTCGTCATTATTCTGGACTAGAACCAGATAGGTTTGCGGTTTTACATTGCCAACTAGACCATCAACATGAGGAAGTGCGCGCAGTGCTGGCGCCAGAATTGGCAGAAGGGTTTCTCCAAGGGCCAGCGGCTCGATCAGTTTGGGGTGAAGTGTGGTGGGATCTAAATCAGCGATGGATAGTGCTGCAATCTCCGCTCGCTCTGCCATGGAAGTAAATGCCATCGCATTCTCGGCAAAGAGCGCAGTAGCCTGAGGTATTGACACAGTCGAAAGAGACGCTAAAAAGGGTTGCTCGTCATCTAATAGCGGTTCTACCATCAACAATCCATCGTTGGCGATATGTAGCAATTGACTACCCGCAGCCACGATCTCTGGGGAAGCAGATAGGGTTGCACCATACTCAGGCATCCACTTTAGTCGATGAAGAAGCGGTTTCCAAAACCACATATCTTGATCTAATCCATCCAGAGCAAGACCGGTTTCTTCGAGCAGCACCTGAACCTGAGCGAATTCACTTGCTTGAGGATTACGAATGAACAGCTCTTGTAGTTGCGTAACGTTTCGGTAGAGGGACCGACCATGCAAGCCGCTGCTTATACTCATCAAAACAAACAGAAGAAAAGCCAGCAGCAGAAGCACACCAACGGTTTTAAGCGCTAAATGCCATATCCTTGCATTTAGCGGTTGTACATTATGATCTATTGGATATGCTTCTGGAAGCAAACTTTCTTGCATAAGGATACATTATACTCATCTGTGAGCAAAAACGGTGATTTCTTCTTAATAACAGGTTTTTTTGAGTGCCGAATGGGCTGAACGTGGCACCCATGCCTGCCTGATATTCAAAACGACATAGCTTTTCAATGATTCTGCGATCTAATTTGTTTTAACAGTTGCTCCACCACAGGATGAACTATGCGATCTATCCAGCAAGCACACATTACGGATTAGGGTTTCGATAACGCCAAAAACGATCGACTGTCTCTAGATATTCTTGCGGAATATATGAGGGTTCTTCGCTAAAATAAATTGGCCGATTTTCGATATTGTCGATAAATAGCTGGCTTAACGGCTGTTCCAAACTTAGTTGATTTATACCAGAAACATGTGCATAACGTTCCGCCAGTAAACGCTGATACCACTCAAACTGAAGCAGTGCCGAATTAATTAGTATCGGTTCACCAGTCGCATTTTTCTGCCATGGATCATCTATGCCCCATGCACCATACCAGAGCGCAAATGTTTCAGCATCGGCGCTGCTATAAACAATGCTGTTTGGTTCAATTGTGGCCCGCGCTGCTTCAAGAAATTCTATTGCCTCTCGATCTCTTTGCAGCGAGACAGTTGACCAGTTTGTAGCAACCCACACAGCGAAAAGACAAAAAACAACCAGTTGAGGCAGAAAAGGCCAGATGTAAACGTTACGTTTCGCAAACCACTCTACAAGAATGCTCGAAACAAGCCATAACCCAACCCCAGACCAGAGCGCAACGATCCAGAAGAAGGGCAAAAGATAAATAGTGCTATCAAAAGTATCGTACCCGATTGCATAAATGCAGGTCGGGATACCCCATAAGAGAGTAAAGGTACGAAGCCGCATCCATTTGCGATCCAAATAAGCCAAGCCGAATAATGCAATCGCCACGCCAATGGGTGTGAATTGGGCGACCGTCATATAAGCCCACGCCGCGATGCGCTGAAATATCGACTCGGCTGGCAGACCGAACAGATAAGGACGATAGGCATCGGCACGAATTAACCACAGAAACCCCGAGACCGAGTCTGCATAGCCCCAATTAACAGCCGGTGGCCCGCTACTTGCAGCCAGTGGAATGCGTAAATAGAATAGTAGGCCGATCAAACCACCAGTGCCAAGTGGCAAGAGCATTCGGAAAAAACGTCTACTCAAATCAGCAGTCGCGCGACGGTTCAAACTAGAGCCAGTAGCTGCGGTCAGTTTGTCGGGGTACGTCTTATCTGTACTAAAGAGCAACCAATAGAATGCAGCAGGCAACATCAGTAGGAACGTGAGGTGGTGGGCGACACCAAGGGCAACAATCGCCGCAATCCAGATTGGGCGATCAGGATAAATCAACAGCACCCATGCCAATGAAATAGTCAACAGCAAATGCAAGGCGTAGACTTCTGTGATTAACGCTTGCCCCCAGAAAAATGGAGAAAACGCCCAGACAAATCCCGTAAATATAGCCGATCCCCACAGTAGCCATGGGTTTTCTACGGCGAGAATCGATGTCCGCTTCGGTCCACTCTGTGGCTGATCGGTTCTGCCCTGTCCAGTTCCCCGCTGTCGAGTTCCCCGCTGAACAACAGAAGCAAGAAGATAACCAGCAATATATACCGTAATCCCCGTACTCAGCGCAGCACAGACTGCACTAAATAAGTTTCCCAGCCAGGCACGATCTGCTAGAGGAAAGAATCGTTCTCCAAGCCACAGCCATCCTTGAAGTAAGAGTGTATAAAGTGGATAGCCAGGGGGGTGCGGCACGCCATTCTGTACAGCAGCAGCAATTAGCTCACCCCCATCCGCGCCATGATTAGCCCAAGTAAGACCAGGTGCCATCGTGCGCCCATAAACAAGCAGCGCAACGACGATGGCAAAAGCAGCGACAGAAAACGAAACAGTGCCCCATCGCTTGCGAAACGAACAACTATCCTCTGCAATAAAAGGTTCTACAATAAAAGAATCGGCCATGCAATAGCCGCGCTACTTAAAGATGGGCAAAGAATTTGGTGGCAAGCCAATGCTAATACCAGCTGTGGTGCTGCCAGATGTTTCGGTTGCACCCACAACGGAAAGGTTATCAATCACGCTTCCATCTTCCAAATCCGTATCTGAGCGTAGCTGTAGAGAAACAGTTTGCTCGTCACCAGAGCCTAGCTTATTCCAGCTTACGACGACCAAGGTATTGCCGTTGTCAAGCGTCTCCTTCACAACGCTACCGTTGTCCGAGGCTTTTGCCGTAATGAACGCTAATTCTTGCGGCAGTTCGTCTCGCAGAACGACGTTTGTAACGGCAGAATCGCCCACATTGCGCACAACAAATTGTAATTCAAAGTTTGCCCCTTGCCATACGTAACTGGGGTTGAGGCTCATCAATAATTCAAGTTCAGGAGAGGACCCTGCAGCCTGAGCAGAATTTCCCGCTGAAGTAGCTGGCTTTTCAGAGACTGAACCTATCACTGGCAGCAATTCATCGACACTATCAGTATCAAAATTTGGCTCTAGGAAATCTGGGTTCACCCACGCAGGTTGATCCGAACCAAGCGAACAGCAAACCAGCCACCATGAGTCATTACGACCTAGAACCTCTAACTCATCATCCTGAAATACCGTACCTAATACCACTGACTCTAGAGTAGGCTCTTCACGCACGTTTAGGACAATGACGCCCACATTTGCAGTCAATCCAGTTGATTTGGCTATAGCGGGTTCTACTGGTTCGGAGGAATTATCTGAAGTAGAATTATTTGAACTAGAATTATCTGAAGAATTCGTCGGTGATTCGCCCGTAGATGCTCCGTCTGATGAGCTACTAGTCTCTTCATCGGCATCGTTGTTAGATGATGCTCCAGAAGAAGGTGCCTCCACATCACCATCATCATCATCTTCTTCTTCTTCTTCTATAGACTGGTCATCAGACTGGTCATCAGACTGGTCATCAGACTGGTCATCAGACTGATCATCGTCAGGATCGGGACTATCTTCGTCATCATTGTTACCAAATAAATCCTCATTACTGCCTTCTGGTGCTGTGTCATCCTCAGATTCAGGATCTACGATCTCATCACTAGTCTCTGGTTCTGCGGTAGAGGTTGGTGCAGGTGTCACGGTGGGCACAGCAGTTGGGGTTGGCGTTGCGGTTGGAACCGGGACGGTCTGATTGATTGGCGCAAAAGTAGGTGCCGCCCAAGCGGAAGAGTTTGCCAATACCATGATTCCAACTATTACAAAGGCAGAGGCTAAAATCCATTGACGCTGGATCAACTGAACCAATTCAAGAAAACTATTTTTTTTATGAAGTTTTTTGTTAGATTTAAATGTCATTATAATTATCGTATCTTTTACCTAAAAAAGTTGGACCCTAATAGTAGTGGTGATTAGAACACTCAGATATGCGCTTTAATAAGCCCCATCGCCTCGCCATAGGGCAGGAAATGTACTAAAGATCAATTTCAGATCACGCATAATGCTGTAATTTTCGATATACTCTAACTCTAATTCTAGCCGAGCCTCTAACGAAAGGCTACCTCGACCCGAAACCTGCATCGGACCTGTCAGACCCGGCTTTACGGCCAAGCGACGCCGCTGCCGATCATTGTAAAGCTCCACAATATGAGCATCTTCCGGTCTGGGACCAACTAAGCTCATATCCCCCTTCAGCACATTGTAAAACTGTGGTGTCTCATCAATGCTGGTGCGGCGTAAAATGCGACCGATTTTTGTGACTCGTGGGTCATCCAGTATTTTGTAGACTGGCTCAGCCAGTGCGTTAATATCAACTAGATTCGATAGCTGCTCTTCTGCGCCGTCAACCATACTCCTAAGCTTGACTATCCGAAATGGTAGACCATTCTCACCAATTCGCACTTGATGATAAAAGATTGACCCGGGTGAATCCAGCTTGATGGCAAGCCCCGCAATCGCAATCAACGGCAGCGAAATAAGCAAGCCAATCAATGAACCCACCACATCTATCAACCGTTTGACAATCCGCTTCCATCCCGGTATCGCAGCTTCGCGCTGACCATGTATCGTACCAGCAAACCGAATGGTTCCTTGCACATATCCCAAACCAAGCGCAACCGAACGAATCGAAAGCATGATCGGACCAAAAAGGGCAAGCCGCCACGAACGACTACTTAGCTTGCTGATAAACGGAACCGACAAAACTAAAAATCCAGCCAGTGAAAGAAAGATCAGCGGCCAAATCCAGTAAAGAGGCGGCCAAATTAGACCCGCCAACGCCAGAGGCAGCAATCCTAAAATTGCTGCCCATAGCACCATTTGGATTTTGAGCACTTGTGGCGTATGGCTATCTTGCACAATACGTTCTGGATGCCATTGAGTCAGCAGTGCCTTCCAGTATCCGATATAATATTTTCGACGCCAATATTCGCCAATATTTTTATCATGAAAATGATAAACTCGCGCATCTGGATTAAAAACAAGTCGATAGCCCTTGCTTGCCAGCCGAAAACTTAACTCCTGATCCTCAACACTGGCTGTGGTAAAAATCGAATCAAAACCACCGTTTGCTAGAAAAACATCACGTCGATATGCCGCGGAATAGGTGTCAATAAAATCGATCTGCGATAATCCGCTCATGCGGTCATAGCGATCTTCATATTCAGCCTGAACAAATAACGGGACGAGATCCGTCTGTTTTGTAAGATACGCCCCTTTGGAGCCGATTACAGTTTGTGTTTCTACACCCGGTCCCGTATCGGGTCCTGCATCTAGCCCATCGCCTGCATCATTCTGGTAGACCGAGCACATCACATCGATCCAGTTGTGAGCAGGTGCGCAATCACCGTCCGTAAAGAGAAGAAGCGGTGCATTGGCTTTTTCTGCACCGTGATTACGTGCAGCAGCCGGACCGGCATTCTCTTGTTGGATCAGTTCCAACTGGACGGTTGGATTCTCTATTTTCCATGCTTGAACGCACTGGGCCGTCTCATCTTGCGAGCCATCATCGACCAACACAATCTCATATTGATCAACAGGAAGGCTTTGATTAGCCAAAGCATTCAAACAACGAACAATAATTTCTGCGCCATTATAAACAGGTACAATGACAGAGCAGATTAAATTTTTATCTTGTATACTCAATTTGCCTTAACTCACGCGCGATTGATTTTTGTAGCACAAGTCATCTATTGAGTGAAAGTGTTTAGGATAATAGGCTTTCTGAGGTAGTGTGGGTGGTCCGCAGAGTGATTCTGCATCTGGTCTGGAAATTTATTCCTAGCCAGTTCCACAACACAACATCTCACAAAACCGAATAATATAGCAACAGTCACTAGTAGCACCATTTTGCTGCAACGGGCTACATTCAAAATAGTTGCAGTCTATTGAGCTTTACCAACATAGTCAGCCACCACAAAGAGATAGTGTGTTGTTGCAAAGTCGGGCCAACCCGTCATCAAGGTAAGTTTGGCAGTTGAAGAGGGTGAAATGTATGATGTTGATAGTGCTTGCTCCTCTTCTGTTGCACCCGTCAACGGAATGGGGTCGGTGATTTCTACCACATCGTACTGAAACACCTCGCCACGAATATCGGTGACTAGTATCTCTTGCCCAACTTCAATCTCACCCAGAGCAAGCTGAGCAAAGATTGCTTCACCCACCACTTGATGACCAGAAATAATCACATTACCATTTGTACCCGCACCTGCGCTGTTTACGTGCCAGCCAGCCTCAGAATAGGGAACGGACCAACGTGTCGTGCGCTTGCCATCTACTTCTGTCACAATCCATCCCATCTCGCTCACTGTTGTATCTAGATCAATATCCGGTATCGAAAGTGCAACAGGAATAGTAGACACAAGTGCTGGCGAGACATTTTCATTCTTTGTAATTGATGAAGTAGTTGATGAAGGGGTTGACGAAGTAGTTGATGAAAGTGACGGCGCAGTCGCTGTTGGTGGGGTAACGGCTGTTGAAGTGGCAGGTATTGAGGTTGAAGCAACCTCGGATAATGAAGCCGATGCATCATCACCCGGCTCGTTATTAGAACAACCACTCAGCAACGTAATTAGAAGTATACTTGCTATAAATATACTGCCTTTAAAGGAGTAGGCTCTTCGACTCTGCTGTGTGTGATTATGCTGTGTGTGATTATGCAGCAATGATGCAGAAGCTTTTTTTTGAATTGATAACATGCGTTTGGTATATCTCCCCAGAAAAGTTTGGGTCTGCTCGGCAGAGCCTGATTGAAAACAGCTCTGCTTTTGGAAATGTAGCGTAGCACTTTTCTGAGCAGGTATGTTTATGCGTAAGTACTTAAATAAATTTCGACGAAAGCGACTTCGAGAGTAAAATAAAATATGCCGGTTAATCGACATTGACCATCCTCATCTATATACTAAAATTAGCAGGTAAAACACCTCATCCACACTGACAGTTCGAACATACAGTCGGTCGGTGGCGGAAGCAACGAAAATATTAATTGAAAATATCGATTATATGATATATTGATGATAGGCATGGTTGAAATAGTACTTACTACCTATAATATATGCCTAACACAGATTGTAATTCTATAAAATATAATTTTCTTTTCAGAAAAAGAAAAGGCTATGCTCTAAGCGGATCGTAGATATTTTGTGCGCCTAACGAGCTGACTTTAACCCATAATCAACGCAGGCATTCTCAAATACCTAGCGAGCCGAAGTAATGATAGGCTGGGAATTACTGATACGATAAAAGCTGTACGGAGCATTGCGGTGGGATGAGACTTTACAGTCGTTTCACGAAGAGCGATTACGGTAGTATTGCACAGTCAGACAAAGGCCTTAAGACAAAATTTAGGCAGCTAAATAAGTCTAATATTGTGTCGGTATACGGCGCAAAAAATACGGATTAGCACCCCATTAATTGTAGTTGATAGGCAGCTATTGTGCAAAGATATGCAAACCCGTACACTATTCGTTGATCACTTGTCATGGATCGTTATAGTTTACGTTGGGTTTAAATAGATAAAACGACATGTAAACGAGCCAATTATCTGATCCAACGATTGTTGGCGATACGAGTATTCTTATCCAACTCGGCCTACTGTTTTTGATTATTCAAACCACAGAACTGTCTTCGTTAATACGTTTGTAACGTCGACATGATACGGCTAAATTATCAATCAAGCAATCATCGTTCCCAAAATTTAACCGGAGAATTTATGCCCTCAAACCTGTATGCCCTGCTCGTTGGCGTTGATCGCTACAAGAATCCAGCCGAAGCACCACACCTACGCGGCTGCGTTACCGATGTTTTGGGAACGCAGCGTTTTTTATGCGAACAACTTGGATTGCCATCCGAAAATGTGCGCCTGTTGACTGCACGCATGGATCAATCCGAGGCCGCCGAAGATCGGGCGACGCGCGCCAATATTCTACAAGCGTGGCAAGACCATCTTGGCAAAGCCGAATCTGGCGACCAAGTCTTTTTCAATTATAGCGGGCATGGCGCGCAGGCGCGCAGCATTGACCCCAACGAGGCCAGCGGATATGACGAGACAATTGTGCCGCACGACAGCCGCACGACCAACGTTTTTGATATTCTGGACAAGGAGCTAGCAAAGCTGATTGAGCGGCTAGAAAAACGCGGGGTGCAAGTCACAATATTCCTCGATTGTTGCCATTCGGGCAGCGGCACGCGTACAGCACCATCTAACGTGCAAGGTGCAGACGCGCCCAAAGTACGCCGCTGTCAGCCCGATGAACGCCCAAGACCAATCGATAGCGTGCTAGACGGCGTGACCGAGGCTGCGGGCAGCAACGCCAGCACTAGATCATCTAGGACGCGCTCATCCAGCGGCTGGATTCCACTGGGCAACCATGTGCTGTTGGCAGGCTGTCGAGATGAAGAATTGAGCCACGAGTACAAATCTCCCGACACGGATCAATGGCAGGGAGCGACCACCTACTTTTTCCAAAAACTTATGGCGAGCTATCGACCAGATATGACGTGGGCAGACGTACACGATTTTGTGCAGACCAACGTCCATGCGATCTATCCGGCGCAGTCGCCACAGCTAGAGGGTCCAGCTAATTTGCAGGTTTTTGGCGGC
Source organism: Endocladia muricata (assembly GCA_032356245.1). NCBI lineage: Eukaryota > Rhodophyta > Florideophyceae > Gigartinales > Endocladiaceae > Endocladia > Endocladia muricata. The sequence continues at coordinate 1,290 of JAUKWC010060606.1, read as the reverse complement.
ATTTCGGCGGCAAACGGACGAGCATTGGTGGTTTCCGAAGTGGATGGAGAGCGTTTCGTCAAGCTCAACGGGGGGATAACAACGGGGCTGGCAGAAAATTCAAAGGTCGCGATCTACCCGCCTGCCAGCAATTTTGATGAATCTCCTGTTGCCACGGGCGTAGTGGAAGAAGTAAAAGTGGATCACGCATGGGTACAGCTAGATCAGCCAACAGAGATCGAGAGAGCAAGTCGGGTAAAAATTACGAACTTCGCTTGTGCCGATCAGTCACTACTGATTGCTGTCGCAGATTCATCGGGGCAACATGGCGAGGCGGTGGAAGAAATTTGCCAGTGCATTGGCACAGGTGATGAGGATAGCGAGGCCGGATCTGCGTTTTTACAGCTACATCGTTCAGATACAGATTATGCACATCCAGCCCAGTATATCGTACAGATTCTTGATGGAAAGTACCATGTGACGGATGCAACGGGTGCGCAGATTCTCGATTCGACGCCTTCTGCCGCAACGGAAGATATGGCAGAGAGTGCAGCACAAATTGTGAGAAACTTGGAGCATATTGCAATTTACAATAATGTGCTGACATTGCGTAACCCTTCGACAGATAGTTCGTTGAGTGGTGCGGTTACGATTGAAGGGGCGGTTACTTTTACTAAACGTCAACGCAACAATATGCCCGCGGATCCAACTGAGCTGACAAAGGTTGGGCATGTTGCCAGCATAACGGATGGTGAAAAGCTCTTTTTCGAGTTGGTTAACAATAGCGAAGATGATCTCTATCTTGCTCTGTTTATGTTGACGCCAGATTTTGGCGTAGTTAAGCTCTATCCAGACCGTGCGGGCCATGCGCGGGTGGCGGCTGGCAAGCGCATTCCGATGCCGGGCATTGTGTCGCTGGATAATCCGAATCTGTCCAGCGGGCGGCAGATATATAAGGTGATTGCGTCGAGCGAGCCGATAGATTATTCGGTGCTGGCTCTGCCCGAGTTAAATCAAGAAAGCAGGGAGCAATCTAGCACGCGTGCAGTTGGTGGTTCGGCATTGGCGCAGTTGATGAATCGCACGCGCCATGATGGGACGCGCGGGGGGTCTTTGCTGCTGGATGAGACTGATGATCAGTGGGTAACGGCACAGTTTGAAATTTTGATTCTGGCGGCGGATCGGGAAGAGACACTGGCAGCGGGGGAGACGAGCGCGACGTTGGAAACAGGATCGCTGCGGGTGATGTGAGAGAAGCCAGCTTCGTTTGCGGCGGCGGTGCGGGTTGGCAGCGCGGCGCAGTCTACGCGG
>JAUKWC010060495.1:0-37805 GCA_032356245.1 Endocladia muricata | reverse complement strand
TCTGGCCCGCGTGGTCAAGCGGGTACTTCTCGCTTGGGGCTATCCCGACGTGGAGACCGTGACCTTCGATCTCACCGCCCAAGACCTCATCGTCGACGGCAAGGAGCGGCGGGGGAACGGCAAGGGCGTGCGCGCGATCCTTCAATCGGCATTCCACGTCGCGCTCCTCGTCTACTGCCGCGAGAACGACCGACCGCACCCGGGCTTTCTGATCCTCGACACGCCGCTGCGCGCCTATCGGGCCCCAATGAAGGGGGAGGAACGCGATGCGGACGACGAAGCCCTTGCGAAGACGGGGCTCGCCGAGAAGTTCTATGCCCACCTCGCGACGTTGTCGGAGATGGGCCAGTTCATCGTCATCGAGAACGAGACGCCGCCGGACGGCCTGCCGACATCGGTCAAAACCTTGCGATACGACGGCGGGGTGGGGCTCTTCGGCTGACGCTCCCGATCTGTTTTGATGGTGCGGGCGCACCGCGCTCCGGCCCTCTGAAAGCGCGTCGTCGTTCTCCGGCGCGAACACCAGATTGGCGGCGATGTTCGACGCCATAAAGCCCGATTCGATCAGCACGGAGCGCAGTCCCGATCCACGCAGCTCGTGATCGAGGGACTTCGGGAAGCCTTCCAGCGCTTGTTTGCTCGCCGCATAGGTGCCCATGGAGGGCGCGGGTCAGGGATCGTGGCGGAATCGATGCTAGCGTCGTGGTGGAGGAAATCTTCGACGTCGCGACCGGCGTGGCCTATTTCCAACGGCTGATCGAGGACATGCCGCTCGATGAGCGGTGGCTGGAAGCGCATGTGCGCCTGGTGTGCAGGCCTGCCGGTAGCTCTTCCGACGGAGAGCCACCAAGTCCTCCAGCCGCCAGGCGGACGCCGTGGCCGCGAGAGCTGCCGTCTACCCGGACTCGCGCGGCACGGTGCGCCTTGCAGTTGTTGCCACGTGACAGATCGATCTACCTTTCAGGAAGCGAGCTGTACGTTCAGCGTGTGCAGAAATCGATAGACCTGCACACCCTTTAAGGCAGATCGAGAATCAACGGCTTACGTCCGAAATACGGCTAAGCTTCACAAGCTGCCGTGTTATCTAGGTATCCTGCACACCTGTCACGTCAGGAGAGTAGGAAGTGGGACAGCAGATCGGATACCGGCGAGTCTCGACGCTCGCACAGACCACCGTCCGGCAGCTCATCGACGTCGAGCTCGACCGGGTGTTCGAGGACCGGCTCTCCGGCGGCACGCGCGAGCGACCCGAACTCGAGGCGATGCTCCGCCACGTCCGCGCCGGCGACACCATCCACGTGCACAGCATCGATCGGCTCGCCCGGAACCTTGCCGACCTTCAGATCCTCGTTCAGACGATCACCGATGTGGGCGTCTCGGTCCACTTCCACAAAGAGGGCCTCACGTTCACAGGCGACGGCTCGTCCCTGGAACGACTGCAACTGCAGCTGATGGGCGCGTTCGCCGAGTTCGAGCGGGCGCTGATCAACGAGCGTGCGTCCGAGGGCAGGGCGCTGGCGGTCGAGCGTGGTGTGAAGTTCGGTCCTGCACGCGGTCTCTCGCCTACCAAGCAGCGCGCGATCGTGAAGCAGTACAAGAGCGGTGCGGCGGTCGCGCGACTCGCTATCGACAACGACGTGTCGCGACGAACTATTCATCGCACGATTGAGCGGGCGGGCGTCCAGAGACCGCTTTCGAAGGCATCAGGAGACGCGGCATGACGAAGATCCCGCCACCGTCCGATATCGAGTCCGGACCGGATAAGGGTATGCGTGTGATCGGAGCGTGCGAGCGGCAACGTCGACAGGGGCATGACCGATGATCGAGAAGAACATCGAGAAGCTTGTCACCGAAGCGCTCGCGGTCGAGGCCGAGAGCGCGAAGGAGGCCGGCACGCTCGGCTACCTCGCCCGGGCGATGGTGCAGGCGACGATGCCGCACCGGAAGTGCGCCGACTCCACGCACAAGCGCGTGAACGGCGACTACCGCCTGACGATGATGTCGGATCCGGATATCGGCCTTCCGTTCGGGTCGGTGCCCAGACTCATGCTCGCGTGGATCGGTGCCGAGGCGCTCCGCACTGGCGAGCGTGAGATCGTGCTCGGCGAGAGCATGTCCGAGTTCATGCGGCAGCTCGGCATGGTGCCGACCGGTGGGCGCTGGGGCAGCGTGACCAGGTTGAAGGACCAGTCGCGTCGGCTGTTCAGCTGCGTGATCTCCTGTTCGTACACGACCGAGACGCGCTTCGCGAACACCGCACCGTTCGCGGTCGGCGAGGCCAACCTTTGGTGGAACACCCAGACGCCCGAAGCGCTGGGCGCCTTCCGGTCCACGCTGCGACTCTCTCAGGCGTTCTACGACGAGATCGTCGCGCACTCGATCCCGGTAGACATGCGCGTGCTGCAGGCGCTCCGGAAGAGCCCGCTCGCGCTCGACATCTACGCGTGGACCGGGTACCGGATCTACACCCTGAACTGCTCCGGGCGGCCGTCGGTGACGATCCCCTGGGCGGCGCTTCAGCAGCAGTTCGGCGCCGCCTATGCCAATGCGCCACAAGGTCGACGAGACTTCAAGCGAGCGTTCCTGCGCGAACTCGGAAGGGTGGCGGCGTTCTGCCCTCGGGCCCGAATCAGCGAGACGGACACCGGCTTGAAGATCAATCGATCACCCCAGCATCTGCCGTCGCGCGCAAGGCGCCTGAGCTGTGGATAAGCACTGTACAACGCCAGTTATCCACGCATGAACTGTCTTGCCTGCAGGGCGGTTTTACGCATGAACTGTCTTGGTTCTACGCATGAACTGTCTTGCTCTCGGCCTCGCGAACAGGCTGAGAGCCGCACGGCACGGACCTCTCAGCGATCAAAGCGAGGCCTGCCTGTAGTTCTTTCCTTATAGATCTACCTGTAGTTGGCAAGGCCGAGCAGTGGACAACTGCTTCCTGGAAGTCTCGCCACGATCAGCACCGACCACGAACCGTGCCCTCAGCGTTCACGATGTCCACACCGTCGATAGTGGGCACGACGTGTCGAGAAGATACCCGGTGCAGCAGGCCTGGTACTCGCACCTGGTGCAGGCGGCGGTCGAGGACAGCGCCTGGCCGCAGTTCGTGTTCGTCGTCGTTGAGAAGACCTCACCGTACGGCGTGGCGGTCTACGAGCTGGCGCAGGACGCGATCGACAACGCCGAATACCTAATCGAGCGCGATGTCGAGACGTTGGTCGAGTGCCGACGCGCAGGTTCCTGGCCGAGCTACCCGGGAGACGGCGCGCTCGACGTGCCGATCCTCGATACCAAGCCCGACATACCGATCGTGTTCGACGGCGAGAAGCTTGCGGCGTGACGGCGCAGGGCGCGCCGGACGGCGCACGTTCCGGGGAGGTGTCCGATCACTACCGGTCCGCGATGGATACTCGCACGATCGGTCGCGACGACTTCACGCCGAACGAGGCCAAGGTCATCACCATCGAACGGGTGACGAAAGAGGAGGTGCACAACGTCAGTCTGTCGAGCGGCGAGGTGAAGCGCAGGCAGAAGGCCGGCGAGTCGACGACCGTCATGCGCCTGTCGACCCACGTGCGCGGCACCGGTCGATTCCTGCCCTTGAACAGGACGAACGCGCAAAGCCTAGCGAAGCTGTTCGGCGGCGAGGTCAAGAACTGGATCGGGCAGCGGGTCACCTTCCACCGGGTCGAGACCGTCTACTTCGGCGGGCCGGGCGCGGTGCGGATCAAGGCGGCATCGCCGAGGCGCGAGCAGGCTGCAGCGGCAGACGAAACGGAAGTTTTCAGGGTTCGACACACTAGCCGGGAAAGGGCGAGTCGGCATGACCAAACGCACACGGTGTCCGGATCGCGGCAAGCGCCGCTCGCAGAAACGGATCACAAAACCTCCAAGTATCATCTGCAGACTTCCATGTCGGTTCAGATTGCGGCCGAACTCTTGCGGGAGAATTCTGCGTAGAAGTCACCATGTTGGTGATACGGTGACCACCGGTTGCGGGGAGCGGAAATGCCCGATTATCACGCGACAGTTGTCGCAAACGAGATGCTGAAGCGGGCGAGCCATCCGCGCGATGTGACGCACATGCAGTTGCAAAAATTGGTGTATATCGCGCACGGTTGGGGGCTTGCTATTCACGACGAAGCGCTCGTCGAAGACCGGCTTGAAGCTTGGGACTACGGCCCTGTCTTCCCGCGCCTGTATCGCGAGTTTCGCCACGGTGACGCTACAGCTGATGGTTTCATCTTGGACGGCGACCGTGGCGTGGAGCTGCTCGCGAGAGAGCACGCGCTGCTTGATGCCGTCTGGGATCGCTACGGACAGTACACCGCTGGCCAGCTGTCAGATATGACACATGAGCCGGAAACACCTTGGTCGAATGTCTACCTGAGCCGAGGCCGTAGCGCTCCCATCTCGAACGCTTCCATCCGCAACCACTACCTCGAACTTGGCCGTGTCGGACGAGAACAGCAAGTCGGATAGCGAGAAGTCCACGCAGCTTTCCCTCGATGACATCGAGAACGCTCCAGACTCACTCCCCAAAGAGGCGCAGACCGACGCTGAGAAGATCGCTGAGCTCATCAAGCGGATCGGGAAGCTCTCGAACGAGAACGAGGAGCTGTCGGCGGCGGTGCAGACTCTCGAACGTAACGCGAGAACAACTGCTCTGCTCGACGATCTCATCGAGCCTTCAGCCCGAAACGCGTTCCGCTTTATGGTTGGCTACAGCATCGCAGTTGGTGTGTTTCTGCTGCTGGCAGGCTGGAAGGCATGGGGGTTCACGCTGAAGATGGAAACGCTGAATTTCTTGGTCGGCAGCACTGCAGTAACGGTAGTTGGCCTCGTCGGCATGGTGCTCACTGGGGTGTTCATAGGCGCCCGCGGGAAGTGACTGTGCCCTACTTCGTGCGGTGTTCTTGGCGCATGACTGCCTTGGCAGCGCGGTCCAGGGCATCGCGAACCCAATCCGCCCGACCGATGCCCTTCAACGCGGCTGCGTTGGTGTAGCTCTGCATCTGCTCGTTCGACACCCGGACACCGGCGAGAGACTTCGTCGGCTTGTTCGGGTTGCGTGGACGGCCGGGACCGCGCCTCTGTTCGTCTTCCGTCATGCAGCGAGTCTAGCATTTAGAGCTATCTCGATATTGTGTGAACTAGGCCGAGCTGGCCTGCAACGGCGAGCCGATCCTGACCGTGGACACGGCCAGCGAGGTAGCGGCCAGCTGCGCACGAAGCGATGCCAGCCGAAGCACTACCGCACCGTGGACGGGGCGCTGGCGGATCTGCGGATGATCGTCGGTCGGTACCGTGCAGAGGACACGTTCGAGGTCAGTGCGACCGTACGTCGGCACATGGGCGCAGCCTGACTGCGGCGAGTTGCGTGGCCACCGGTGGGTTGTGACCGGCAGACACATGAAAAATCTGGGGTGTCGCTCGAAGCAGCGCATCGGCGACCAGAACAGCGACAACGTATCAGCCCGGCAGAAGACCGAGTAGGACCACTCGCAACGGTGCAGGCATGCCCAAGTCGCCGAATCCCCACAAGATCGAGCCAGCGATCGCGAGCGAACCCTCAAGCTCAAGCAGCGCGCGCGTCGTGGTAGTCCAGCGCACGGCACTCTTCCGAGACTCGTCGGCGAGTGTCTGGCGCTCGCCGAGCAACCGATCGCGTTCTTGGAGTTCGCTTTTCGCCTTCTCAGTCTCGCCAAGTGGGTTGTGCACGGAAATCGTGACGAGCGCTCGCACGTCCGAGTCAATCCTGTTGATCCGTCCACCCAACGTGCCGAAGAGGTCCGCCATCTTGCTGTGCTCGACGATCGCGCCGGCGTACCGAGAGACCGATGTGCAGTAGAGCGCAAACACGGTCAGGACTGCACCGGAACGTCCGTAGGCGTCCGGCACGCCGAAGAGTTCGAGTGCGAAGCCGGCGCCCGGGATGCTCATGCCTACCCACAACAGGCGTCGTGTGTTCTGCGCGAACCACGGCAGCGGCCTGAGGCCCACGTCGAATAGCAGCGAGGCCGTGCGATTCTCCTCCACGACTCTGACGCGACGCTGAGCATCGCGGGTCCTTCCCAGCCCATCGACAGGGCAAGCGAGGCAGGGCAGCACGGGATCCATGACGTCCTGGCTCGCCCATGCTCCACCACGACGGACGCGCCGGATGACGAAGACGATCTGCTACCAGCGGCCTGCCATGCGGGCCTCGCCAAGGGGCCGGCCCGGCCGGCCGGTGCGCACGTTGTGCATCGGTGCGCCTTCGAGGTACTCCGGAGGGGCCCCGGCCTCACGGGTATGGGCTACGCGAGATCTGGCTAGTGTCCAGCGCGCATAGCTACCTTCCTTCCTTGCCATCCGTTCCAGCCGCTGTAGCCCTTCTGCTGGGCGGATGCGATGAGGAATAGGGTAGGAAGGTGGTCATTTTGCACGAGGCGCACCTAGCAGCCTTCCCCGCGGTTGGACTATATCCACAGCTCGTTTCGCTAGACCTCGGAGACTTGTCTTCCCGAAGTCGCATAGAACGAACGCGACCGGCGTTTCGAGACCGGAGAATGCTGCTCGGGAATTCCGCTTGCGCAGTTCGCCGGTCGCGATGAAGAAGCGAAGCCCGGGAATTGTGAACTGAACCGTTCGGATGTGTTGGAAGGGGCTTCGGCTGTGCTCAGTGAACTGCATCGGGAACGTGACCGCTCGTGATACTTCGGAGTCGCCGTCATCGACGAACACGATGACATGGGTTCTATCAGGCCATGGTGCTTCGCCCAGCAGGTACCGCCGCGCGGGCTCTTGATACGGCCCCATGCAGCCGTACAACTTGTCTTGAGGACGAGGCCATCGAACAGCGGATGAGCGCCAAGCGACCGATAGCGCAAAGTGGCCCCAAGGCATCCGATCGAGATTCGGAGCAGCGTCGAAGTTCGCAGCGCTCAGGACCTTTCCGTGCGCCCGCAGGTAGTCGCGCATGTGGAATGTCGTGCCGGTTGGGCTGGAGGTGAGCACCGTTCGTTCGCCGCCAACGTTCAGCCGCTCCTCACACTGCGCGCACAGCGCCGGGACACGAACCTCACGATCGGTGATTACGCAGGTCGCGCGGGGTAGATCGAGGAGCGCGATACGACCATTCGAGGTGCCCGGCTGGTTACGCACGCGCCGATAGGCACCTGCTGGAATCAGATGGCTTCGGAGTAGTGGAACCCGGCGAAGACAGAGCGCGCAATGATCTGGAATGGACGGTTTCATGCCCGTGCTGATTCGGACAAAGAGCTCGCCCTGCCGATCCTGCTGTTTTTTCCGTGTCTCACGTGTCCCGTGTGTCTCGAACCGCCTGAGCGTCAAGCGTAGCGCGGCCCCCAGCCGTGACACACATCATCGCCACCCGTGACACACGGGACACAGGACACACGGTATGCCTGCCCTGCTCCTGTTGACGACGATGCCCCGCTTCACCGACGTGCCGCTCTTACAGAACACGCGGCTGTCCCCGCCCGCGCAGGGGGCCTCCGCGTTTCAAACGCGGAATGCTGAGAATAGCGCTTCCCTACGCGCGCGCGAGGGGCCCTGCAACCCGCTTCGAGAAAGCCCCATTACCGAGAGCTGCCCAGGCCGGTGACGGGATGATGGCGCTAGATGTGAGGGTTGCACACCCGTTTGATGACCCGCACGAACAGCGCGCAGGCGAACACCACGCGCGTTCTCAGTGAACCGGTGGAGCTGGTCGAGTAGGTGACCGTCTACGCCGGTTCCTGGCAGCGATGCGCGGGCCGGTGATGGCGGGCGATCAGCTGGAGCGGTTGAGCCGGCGCGTCGCTGCAGCGAGCAGCTGAGCGGCCCGGGAATTCTCGCTGTCCGCCTCCGCTGCGCGCAGGTGCTTCTCCAGCACGCGCACCGCTTCCCGATCCAGGGTATCCCGCACCCAGTCGCCGCGCACTACGTCGACGACGCTCGAGACGAACGCGTACGTCTCGGCCTGCTCATCATCGATCCGAACATCGCCCAACTTCTTCCGCATCGTCTTCTCGTTCTTCGGCGGACGACCTAGGCGGGGTTTTGGGCTCGGTTCCGGATCTGCTGTAGTCATGCGAGGACAATACCATTACGTAGATACGAAAGTGCTTGCACGTGCATTTCGTATATGCATAATGGAGCGGTACGTGCAAGAACACGCTGCGATCGAAGGACGATCGTGAACCGGCAAGGAGATGGCCGACGAGGGGTAGGACCCTCGCCGACCGTGGCCACGACTACCAACCGATGAGAGCTACCAGTCATGACCAACACCAGTCTATCCCTCAGTCCCGCACGCCGTCGCGAGATGGCCCAGATCGAGAGTGAGATCGCCGCGGCCGATGCGGTCCTCGCGACCCACGAGCAGCAGGATTCCGCTGAGCAGACGCTTCCCGAGTACGAGACCGATGTCGTCGATGCGCTCGCTGCGCTGATCGAATGCACCTACGGCGAGGCGAGCAGCATTGCAGAGATCCACGTTGACATCGTCGAGGCCGGCTACGAAGAGCGTGAGCGACCGAGCGTGATTGCCCGCGAACTCGACGCGCAGTCTCGAGTCATCGGCTTGCCGAGCGTGCCGACGATGCCCCAGCTGCAGCAGGCGCAGGCAAACGCGGGCACCACCCCTGCCGTCAGTCTCGTCGCAGCGAAGCCTGTCGCGATCGAGAAGGCTGCCGGCAAGTACCGAGTGCTAGTCAGCTACCGCGGCTCGACGCTCGGACAGTGCCATGTCTGGGTTCGGGCGAACGGCCTACTCGAGTTCGCAGCGGAGAGTCTCGGGCGCCTGTTCGATGCGCTGCCAACTTCTGCGGAGTCGACCCTCGGCCACTATTCGCCCGACCGTTTCGAGGCCATTCGGTCCGCAGTGGAGCAGGCCATGCGCCCGGGGCTGGACGGCTACCGCGCAGCCCTTGGCGATCAGATCACGTACGCCACACCCGTCCAGCAGCAGCAGCAGGCGTGCGCCGGCCGAGCCCAGGTTCGAGCAACCGCCCGGGCACGCAAGGACATCATGGAGGCGCTCGTGGAGTTCGGGTCCGCGCAGGCGGATATCGCTTCGGGCCGTTCGCTACGTCTCGTCGGAGCGACGAACCAGTCAGGGCTCCTCGCGCGAGCGCAGGCTCGGGCGGATGCTTACGCCGAACTCCTCGAACCGATCCTCGAGACGCGGATGCAGGGCGGCACCCCTGCCGAGGTGGACGCAGCCGTCGAAGCGGTGTGCGAGTCACTCATCGGCGCGTTCGTGGGAGCCCGGGCATGAGCGCTTGGCACATGATCGAGACGCCCTGCCCGGCGGCGCCAGCGTACGTCCGGCATCGAGCGAAGTCCGCGATGTGGCGGATTCGCCTGTCGCTCATCCCGTACCTGGTTGCCGATCCCGTCGATGATCCCGTACTGCGTGCCGTGCTCCACCAGATCGATGAAGATCTCTCGGAGATCGCACGCGCAGTCGACGGCGCACCGCCGGCGCCCTGCCCTTCCGCCGTCTACGATCATGGCGCGGCGGCTGCTGCGTTGAGAGGAAGCAGGTCTGCATGACGACGATTGCGCTCGCGAACCAGAAAGGCGGTGTCGGGAAGTCCGCCATCACCTGCCAGCTCGCGTACTACCTGGCCGCGAGCGGCAAGCGAGTGCTCGTTCTCGACTTCGATCACCAAGGCAACACGACGAAGGCGATGCGAACCGGTGGGCTTGCGACGGTGTCGGAGATGCCAACGAGTCGTGTGCTCACCGTCGCAGTCGGTGGTGTCGAGGACGAGGCGCTCGTCGTGCTGCCCGCGGATGGTGACGAGCTCCGCGGGCTCGAGCGGCGTGACGACGAGCACCAGACGTTCGTCACGCACCTCGCAGGGTTCCTCGAGGCGGTGGCCGGGTCGTTCGACATCGCGCTGATCGACACGAACCCGAACCCGGACATCCGGCAGCTCGCAGCGCTCGTGACGGCCTCTCACGTCCTCTCGCCGATCGAGCTGACCCAAGAGTCCGTCGACGGGATCGGTGCGCTCCTGAACGACGACACGGTGGGCGTGCGCCGGATTCAGGCGACGATCCGACCGGATCTCGTGCTGCTGGGCGTGCTGCCGAACAAGGTCGACGGCACGAGCCCCTTCCAGCGCTCGAACATGCGCGATCTGGCCACGCACTACGCGGACCTCCTGATACCGATGGGTGACGGGTACGCCGCGATACCGAAGACGACAGCGATCGCCGAGGCGCAGGCCGCGGGCGTACCGGTGTGGACGCTGGGGCGCGAGTCCGGCGGTCCGGTGAAAACGAGCGCACGCGAGGCCTGGTCGCGGATTCGACCGGTCTTCGAGCGCATCGCCTCCCTCATGGAGCTCAGCTGATGGTTCTCGATCTTGCAGCCCTTGGGAAGAAGCCGGCCGCGGCACCGAGCGGACAGCCGCTCGACGTGCCGCTCGACGACATCGATGCCGATCCGGATCAGCCGCGCAAGACGTTCGACCAGAGTGCGCTGCAGGAGCTCGCGCGGAGCATCGAGACGCGAGCGGCGAAGGCTACGGACGGTCGTGGTGTCATCTCGCCGGTGTCGATCCGGCCGAATCCGCAGACGCCCGACCGGTGGATCCTGAACCACGGCGAGCGGCGAGTCCGTGCGTCGCGCATCGCGGGGCAGACGACGGTGCCCGCGTTCATCGACGAGCAGCATGACGAGGACGACCAGGCGATCGAGAACGTGCAGAGGGAGGAGCTCGAGCCGATCGAGCTCGCGCACCATATCCGCCGCCAACTCGACAAGAAGCGTTCGAAGTCGGACATCGCGGCTCGACTCGGCAAGGACAACGCGACGATCACGATGCACCTCGCCTTGATTGACCTGCCCCCTGCCCTCGCAGCGCTCTACGACGATAGCCGGTGCCGGTCGCCGCGGATGCTCTACGACCTTCGGAAACTTCACGTCGATCACGCCGAGACAGTCGATGCCTGGGCGACGCGCATTGGCGAGGTCGGCCGGCGGGACGTCGACGAACTCAAGGCGCGGTTCAAGCCGGCGAGGCCCGCACCGCCCACGCCGGAGCCGGCTGGAGAGCCGATCGAGGACGAAGACGCACAGGGGAAGCCCGAAGGCGAGACGGACGCTGTAGCGCCCACACGCATCGCCCGCCCTCGCCTCACGGTGCGGCACGGCGAGCGACAGGCGGCTGTGCTCCTTGAGCGTCGCCCGAGCGCCGACGGCCTGCTTGTGATCGCGTATGACGACGGTGCCGAGGCCGAGGTTGAAGCCGGCGAGTGCACGATCGAGCGGCTGACCGACGCGTGACCGGCGCGGCGCGGTCCCTGGTCATCGTCGGTGCGCTGCTCACGGGCCCGGCATCGGGGACGACGTGCGACCTGACGTTCGAAGGTGGGACCGTTCTGTACGGCGTGCCGGTTGCCCAGACGCGCGCCGAGCAGGCGCAGGGGCTCTCCGGTCGTGACGATGCCGGACCCGGGATGCTGTTCACCTGGTCAACCGTTGAGCCTCGTGTGCTCTGGATGCGGGACACGAGAGTGTGGCTGACGGTCGGCTGGATCGATTCCGAGGGTGTGCTGTTCGGCCTTGAAGACATGGAGCCGGAGACCGACGACATGCACCTGTCGATGGGATCGGCCGCAGCTGCGCTTGAGCTGCCGCGCGGCGCGTTTGAACGACATGGGCTCGCGGAAGGTGATCGGCTGGTCTCGCGAGACTGCCGACACCCGTAACAGGGCCGATCTCAACCGGTTCACCCTTCCTGCTGATCAGCATTCAGTTCCGTCGGAATCTGTCGAAGCCTTTTGCCGGGCAAAATACGGTGTTAATGTGGGGTAGAGTGCAGGATAGGCCTTAAGGGGCCGGTATGTTCCACACTGAGACTGCCGTCATGTCAAGAAGCCCCGATCCGTACATCCGAATCCGCCTCGGCCCGGAGCTGAAGGCTCGGTTCATCGCCTCGTGCAAAGCAGCCGACGTCGCACCGAGCACCGTGATGAAGGAGGCGATCACCGCACAGGTCGGCGGGCCCGGGGGCGCCGAGCCGCCGCCCGCTTTTCGCCAAGTCGACGCTGTCGAGGCTGGTCCGAAGGTGGCTTTGCGGCTGTGGGTCACCGAGTCGGAGCGAGCGGCGATCGACGCCAGGGCGAAGCACTCCCGATGCTCGCGCGCGGCATGGGCGATTGGCGCGGTGCGCGCGGCGCTGACCGGCGATCCGCAGCTCGGAGCGGACGAACTCGAGCACCTCGGTCGGAGCAACACCGAGCTCCTCGCGATCGGTCGGAACCTGAACCAGATCTCCCGGCGGCTGAACGAGGGTCAGCTGCAGCAGCAGGTTACCGCTGGCCTGGTCGAGGAGCTCAGCCAGCGCATCGACGAGCACATCGAGTCGATCCGCTGGGTCATGCGGGCAAGCCGCGAGCGGTGGTCGCTCCGATGAGCGACGCACCGCGGACCATTCCATTCGGATCTGACGAAGGGATTCCAGCATGCACCTGAAGGACTTGCCGCTCGAGCAGCGTGCTCGCTTGTACCTCGACGTCGCCGAGGCGAGTCGGCTGATGTGGGGGGTCAACGGAGAGCTGCTCCGCATCGACGAGCTGAAAGAGTGGGCAGGCTCAAGCGGGGAGGCCGTCACCGCTCTCTGGAAGGTTCTCGATGTGCTGCAAGCTGACCCGGAGCTCTCGGAGAACGTCGAACAGCTCGAAGCGCGAAGCAGCGTCGACGCTCGCGATGGCGTCGAGCTCGCCCACCCATGAGCACGCAGCCGGTCGATGCTGTCGTAGCGGAGTGGGGCGAGAAGTTGTTCAACGGCCGCGGCCGGAAGGGCAGGGGAGTGCAGCTCGGCCCCGTGGCGAGCTCGGCGCGCCAGACGGACGTCCGGGGAGCACTCAGGCGGACGACGTCGAAAGTGCCCGAGGTCATGGTCAAGATCACCGGCAACGGTAAGGCGATGGACAAGATTCGCCAGCACGTTCGGTACATCTCGAGGAAGGGCATGCTCCCACTGGAGGACGAGCGCGGCGACACCTACCTCGGACCCAACGCCGTCCAGGACGCGCTCGCGACCTGGGCGCGTGGCGGCATCGGCATTCCAGAGAGGGGCGGCGAGCGGCGCGAGTCGTTCAACATCGTGCTGTCGATGCCGATCGAGACGGATCGTCCGTCAGTGAAGCGGGCGGCCCAGGCCTTCGCCGCAGAGACCTTCGGTGAGAACCACAGCTACGTCATGGCCGCGCACGACGATACCGACAAGCCGCACGTGCACCTGATCGTGAAGGCGTCCGGACACGACGGTCGCCGGTTGAACCCCCGAAAGGCCGATCTCGCGCGATGGCGCGAGGACTTCGCATCGGCGCTCCGCAACGAGGGTATCGAGGCGAACGCGACTAGGCGGGCGGTCCGGGGCGTGACGAAGAGGCCGGTGCACCAGGCGATCGTCCACATGGAGCAGGCCGCGGCGGCCGGCACCAGATCAGCGCCGTCACGGGTGCTCGAGCAGCAGCAGCGGGAGGTCGCGCTCGAGATCGAGTCCGGCACGGCACGCGAGAACCCGGCGGCCGCGGCAATCACGCAGACCAGACGGGACGTACTGACAGCGTACGGACGGCTCGCGCGCGCCTTGAGCCGCGGTGACAACGATGACCGGAGAGTCGCTCTCGACGTGACCGGGTTCGTTGCTCAGATGCCAGCAGTCACAGAGACGCGACATGCCGAACGGGTTGGGCAGCTGCGCGTTGGTCCTGACAACGAACGCAGGCCGGCGAGCGATGCCGACGCCGAGCAGGAGCATGAAGGGCTGTCGCGGTGACGTACCAAGATCACTAGGTGGAAGCGATTTTCAAGCGGACGGTCTGATGCCACCAAGCCGGTCAGGGCGCGTGAGAAACTGCGCTGGTCCTGAAACCAGCCCCGCGCACCACCACAACCCGCAGCGTCAGCCGAGCGCATCGCCCGTCGATCATGCGCTCACCGAGCAGGAACTCCGATTCGCGTCCGCCTTCCGCGATCGTCTCGAACAGCCTCGGCACCATGTTGGCTCCGAGCTCAAGGAAGGCACGTTGCATCTCGCTGATCTCGTGCTCGGACATAGCGTTGCTCGATACTGTGTGGATAGCCAGTATGCAACTATCGTCTCCGATCAGGAAGCTGCCGCTGCGAGCACGTTCGGCTCATCGAGCCCCGGGTTGTTGATCGCCCGGCTCACCATCCTCGCCGTCATCTCGTCCGCCGGGTAGGGCGCCACCACCGCCAGCGCATCACCGATCGTCCCTTTCAGCCACGCTGCGCGCTGTGCATCGTCGAGGATCAACGGCATCCGATGCTTGTTCGCGCCAGCGTTGTGGATCGTGGCCATCAGCGGGTTCGCGGGTACCGTGACGATCGTGCACGAGAGCACCGTGGTGCCGTCTGCTGCGTGCGAGATCTCCCACAGCCCACCGAACATGAAGAACCGATCGTTCATCGGTTCGATGCTCCAGGGCTGCTTCGTCTTCTCGCCGGCGTCCTGCCATTCGTAGAACCCGGTGGCCGGGATCAGGCATCGCTGACCGGCCTCCCACGCTGGGCGGTACGAGCGGGTCTCCCGCATGGTCTCGGCGCGCGCATTGGCCGTCGAGTACTTCGATACCACGCCTTTCGCCCAGGCTGGCACCAGCGGCCACACGGCGTCATCGATCGACAGCTCGCCATCGTGGCGCCTAGCGATCGGGACGTGCGTCATCCGCGGCGGTGTCCTGCGCTTACTCTCTGGTGGCAGCGGTGGCTCGGACGGCGCGATGTTGTAGCGCGGCTCGAACGGGGTGGCCAGGCTTGGCATGCTCATATCACCGCGTAGGGCGACGCCCGGATCCTCGGCCAGGTGGTAGCGTCCGCACATTGATCATGTCCCGGTGTTGGCTGGCGCCAGTCTACGACTGCACCCCGGTCAGCTGACCGTCTGCGCCGCGCCGCTCTGACATCGGCGCTCGCTGCACCGGCTCCCGGGCCCGCAGCAGCGCGTGGCGCTCCTTGCGCGCCAGCACCCGACATTCGCGCGCGAACTGCAGCGCAACGATGGCCAGCAGGCCGTACAGCGTGATTTCGACGGGGTCCATTGGCATCCGTGCCGGTGTGGGGTGTGGCCACCGTAGCCGTCGGGCCGGGTAGGGCGTTGCTGGTTCCGGCCTCGGAATGTTCTGAGCCGACCAGTCGACGTTGCTCGATCAGCGCTCCCGTCGGCGCGTGCGGCTGAGCCGCCAGCACTCGCCGCATCGGTCTTCGGCGACACGGAAGTTCCAGTCTCGGCACCACCAGTCGTGACCGGCGGGGCAACGCAGGTGCGCCTTGCCATGCCGGACATCGCCGGGCGCCTCGACCAGGACGTAGCCGGCCATCGCCGCCGCACGCTCGAGGCGAGCAGTCAGCCGCTGCACCTCGGCCTCGCGCTCGCACTCGACGCACCAGCTGCAGCCGCGCGCCTGGTAGTTCTGGAACGCCAGCTCGAACACATGCCCGGCGGCGCACCGGTACCGGGGGCGTGCGTGCCGGTTCATCTCACTGCGGTACGGCAGCAGCTCGCCGCCGTGGGCGTCGGCGATCGCCTGGAACATGTCGATGCTGACCCGGGCATTGCCTGCGCAGAACGGGCACCAGGAGCCGCGCAGGACGTTGGCAGGTATTGAGGAGAAGGCGTGGCCGTGGCGGCATTGCCACCAGTGCTTCGTCTGGGTGCCGAGGTAGTCCGCCGACAGTAGCCGGCCGCCCTGGGTGATGGCGTGCTCGTCGAGGCGCTCAAGCCACTCGGCCTGGGTGAGGGTGCGGCGGGGCATGCCGAGGATATCGGCACGGTACGCGTAGTGCTGGAGGACGTCAGGGCGGGTCGCGTCTGTCGAGTCGCTTCTCGCTATCGAAGGGCGATTGTCGGCTACGGATCTCGCGGGCTGTGCTCGGCTGTGGCATTACCTCTTCACGAGTTCGCCGCTGATCACTCGAGTCGGCGACGGGTTGCGCTGCTTGAAGGTCAGGAAGCCGTCGCCCACGCTGATGAAGTCCACTTCGGGTACCAAGGTGCCGAAGAGATCCACGTAGCGCACGTTCACGCTATCGTCGCCGAAGTAGGGCCCGGAGCTCGATGCGTCGAAACGGCCGGCGAACGTGTAGTCGATGGGCAGCGAGTAGTCCTGCCCCTCGGTCGGATCCTCGACCTGGGCGAGCGGGTCGTCAAAGTCGACTAGGTAGCTGCCGTCGATACACTGGCTCGCCACCGGATCGCTCGATTCCAGGACGACCGACTGCTCGACGTTCGACTGGATGTTCGCGCTCAGCTCGCAGTGACCAATACCGTCGTCGCGTCCGACGATGTTCATGTCGATTGAGTAGCTGCAGGCTGTGCCGGTCGCGCCGTCAGCGATCGATTCGAGGTACGTGATCGTGCCGTCGTACTCGCCGATGACGGCCGAGTAGTAGTCACTGTCGCAGCTAGGTCCAGCGGTCGGGGCGGAGGGGTCGTCGAGTGTTCCGTCGGGTGTCGGGTCAGATGACCCTCCGCCGCAACTAGCCCGCGCAGCAAGAGGAACGACGAATGCGATGAGGGTACGTGTCATCGTGACGGAACTCGCTCGTAGTAGGTCTCGCCGATCTGCTCGCCGTGCTGGAAGACCTTGGTGATTTTCACGGTGCCGATGCAGCCGGGCGGAGTGTTCGGGTCGCCGTTGTGATCGGCTTTGATGCAGGGGAAGCCTTCACGAACGACTCTCGGACTGCCTTCCATTATTGCTCCGGTTCCACGTCCCAACTCGAAACCGTTGTCATCTCCATCGGTCGAACAGGAGCGGAACTCGGGAGCTGGGGTCTTTCCCTTGAACAGACGTTTCTTGAAGGCTTTCTTCGCGGGCTGGCATCCCGATATGGCGAACCCGGCAGGTAAGCAAAGCCAGATCGCACACTCTGCGTCGGAAGCGGGTCGGGCAGAGGATGAGGCTGCTATCAACGTGATGGCCGCAGCGGCGATTGTGGTGCGTTTCATAGACTTATCTCCTTGTTCGAGTGGGGTCGTCAGTTGCCAGCCACTTCTTGCCAATGGCTCGGCGGAGCGGTGTCGGGTACCTCGGGCATGTCTGATACGAAGAACTCGATATCGACACGACGGTTCTGACTGCGCCCTCGCGTCTGCGCGTTGTCACCGACGTAGTCGCCGCCGGCGAGGTAGTTCACCGAGATCAGTCGACCAGGCACGCCGCGTTCGAGCAGGTACCGCTTCGCTGCCTCTGCCCTGGCACGCGCGATGACCGCATCGTCTTTCGCCGCACCGATACCGTCAGTGCGGCCACGAACCTCGATGCGTGTCGCCGAAGCGAACAGTTCGCGGATGTACAGCTGCTGTGCAGGAGTCGGGTCGAACTGCACGCTGTTGAACGCGAACGGAACGCTCACCGTGCGGGGCACGCCGCGGTTTCCAGGCAGGTCGCCAAGCGAAGCCGGATCGACCGCACGTGAGAACTGCCGGGTCTCCGGGATGAAGAGCATCGCGCGCTTCGCACGTTTCATCCGATCGAACTCGGTCTCGGCCCGCTGCTGCATGAGCAGATCGACCATGTCCGGCGAGTTGATCGCGACGCGTTCGCCTTCCTCGCTCGGTGGCCGCGGCGGCTGGCTTGAGCATGCGCCGAGAGCGAGGACAGCGGCGGCAAGGATGGTGGTGCGCATGGTGGTCTCCCGGATCATCGGGTGCGCTCCGTTGTCTGCGCGCGTTCGGCGGGGCCGATCGAGCGAGCGGGGACGCGTGAGGGGGCGGTGCGGTCGTACATCGGAACATCGGGCAGGCGACCTGCTTGCTCGCGAGCGGTGAGGCTGCGTGCGAATCCATCGCGCAGTGCCTGGCGCGCTTCGGGGGTCGATGCGTGACGCTCGGCGAACGCATCGGTGAGCGCGTCGAGCACGGCGCGTCGCTCGGTGACCTGGACGTCCCATTCCCGTCGTCGGCTCGCGATGCTCGTCCGGCCGACGACCTGGCCATCCTCGTTTCGCACCGGGCCCTCCACGGTCACAGGCTTCGCGCCCTGCCTCTGCAGCTGCAGCTTGTCGCCGGCGGCGGCACCGCTCTCGGCCATCTTCTCGGCAAGGTCGACGCCCCAGACTTCGCGCTCGCCACGCGGGGTGGCGAGCTTCACGCAGTAGCTCGGGTTGTTCGACGGGTCGTGCTCGTAGGGCGCCGCCCCATGCTCGAGGAGCGTGCCGCGGATCGGATCCGGCCGGCGGGGGGCCGCGGCTGCCGCCTCAGCCGCGCGAGCAACGGCGGCACCTGGCTCCGGAGCGCTCGCCTCCTGCAGTGCCGACATCGCTTCGCGTCCCTTCGAAGCGGTGCTCTCGGTCGCCGTCCTAGCACGCTTCGGCTCCGGTGCCTGCTGCTGCTCGACGGAGTTCCCGAGCCGCTTCGTCGATCGGGCGAGCGCCTCCTCCCGGTCCTGATCGGTCGCCGAGTACCCGCGCACATCGAGCCCGCGTGCGGTCGCCTCGATCCAGACCTCTCGCCGGAAATCCCCGTGCCCCGAGACCTTGATCGACTCCCAGCCCTTACCGTCCGCCATCGCCGCAACCGCACGAGCGGCGCGGACATCGTTGGTCGCGGTCGCGAGCTTCTCGCCCGTATCCCGGAAAGCCAGCCCCTGGGCACCATCCTTGAACCGGTACACATCGTTCGTCAGGCGCCCCGCCTGGCGGCCGGTCACCTGTTGCACGGTGTGCTGGAGCTGGCCGCTTGTGACGCGGAATTGGCCGCGCACGTCCTCAAGCACCGCTGCGCGACGTCGTACTTCGGACTCGTCCGGCGCCGTACCCGGTGCGCTTGCGGGCGCCGGCGTCGCGCGGTCCTGGGCGGTGTCCTCCCGAGCGCCCTCGGAGGCGTCACGGGCAGCACGCTCGCCCTGGCGGTGGCGCTCGGCGCGCGAGACCGCCTCGCGGGCATCGATCACGTCCGGCTCGACGGTGTTCGTCTCTGCCGATGCGGGCTCCGCCTCGGTTGAGTCGCTGCTCGCCTGCACGCTCTGCGCAGCCTTCGCACGCTTGGGGGCGGATACGGTTTCTTCCCCCGTGCCGGCGTGGACGATCAGCGTCTCGTTGCGTAGCGTTCCCTTATCCTTGCCGGCCTCGGCAAACTTCACCATGGTCTCGTGGTTCCGCTCGCCAATGGCCTGATCGATCTTCCTGCTGTCGTCGAAGACCATTCGCGCAACGGTCTTACGGCCCAGAACAAAGGTTATCGACACGCGGGACAATTCGTCTTCTGTTGCGCCCCACAGCATCTCGTAGCGCACAGCGGTCGCGGACTTTCCGTTGATCTGCATGCTGCCGCGCGGCGTGTCGTCTTGCGGCTGCGGTGTTTCGGTGCTCACGTCGAGTTCGTCGCTCATCGTCAGGCTCTCTTGGATGTCAGAAGGGTGAGATCGAGTGCCGGCGCCTGCGCGGGCGACCACTCACCGGTCTCCATGTCGGTATCGCCACCGGGCAATAGCTCATCGCTCTTGGTGTCGATACCGGCCGCGGTGTCGAGCTGGTCCCAGAAGCTGGCAACGATTGCGTCGACCTCCGCCTCGGACGCAACCGGATCCTCGAGCACCGGGATCGACGACAGATCGACGGCGACGCGCGCAAGGTCGATCCCGTCCTTGACGTCGTCCCGCGTCATTACGCGCACGCGTTGTTCGACGATTGCCTCATGCAGATCGAGATCGATCGGCCGCACCTGCACCGAGAGCTCGCCCGCGATCACGGCCGCGTCGAGTTCCGCCTGTGTCGGCAGACGCTTCCCGAGCGCGGCCAGCATCGGCGAGACCGACTTCAGGCGATCGACGAACTCCGGATCGGCGTAGTACCGGACCTTCTTGCAGCGGATCGGCTTCGTGCCGCGCAGGTGGAGGATCTCCTCGTCGTCGCTCATGTCCCGAAGCTCCTGCGGCAGCATCAGCGGACGTGCGGCCTCGGATTCGGATCCCTCGCCCCACTTGCGGATCTGCATCGAGCGGGACTTCACTGTCTCGGTGCCGAGGAGCTCGCTGTACGCACGCGCATCGTCCTGGCTCTGCGGTGTGAACATGATCTTGAGCGCGAGGTTGTCGAGCAGCGCCTTCGCACCGTGGACGCCGTACCCACGCGGCGGCGAGTCCATGATCTGGCCCGTGGACTGGAACACTGCGAGCATCCGCATCCAGTACCCGCGGATGAACGAGATCGCCGACTCGATCATCGGCTGGTGACCGAGCTTCGCCATCTCGTCGAGCAGCAGCAGCGTACCCGTGCGTACTCGCTCGTCCGAGCCCGGCAGGGTGTCGGTGTTCGCATCGATCAGCTCGGTCAGCAGTGGCCCGACAATCGGTTCGGCGGTGGCGAGCTTGTTCGCCGGAATGCAGATGTAGAGATCCATCTTCCGTCGCCTGAGATCGGCCAAGCTGAAATCCGATGCCGACGTCGCGGCATCGATCATCGGGCTCGTCCAGAGCGAGAGCGCCGCGGTGAAGGTCGTGACGATCGAGGCACTCGTGTTGCTCTTCGAGCCGAGGAAGACGTTCATCGCGTCGGCACAGTAGGAAGAGAGCGGAGGCAGACCCGTGCCATCCCACTGCACGATCGGGTCGTACTCGTACTTCGGCTCGCCGTCACGGTCGACACCGACCTGGCGGCGCGTGTAGTTGCGCGAGCGAAGCAGCTCCTCGATGTGGTCCCGAGGCGGACGCCCCTTTCCAGAGCCCTGGCGGAGCACCTCGCCCATGGTTATCGGAAGGCCCGGCGTCTCGGAGATGTACATCGCGACCGCGACGAAGAGATTCCTGGCCGTCGGATTCCAGATGTCCGAGCCGACGGTCGGATACCGCGCCTGCGCAAGTGCCATGACCTGCGTCACCCGTACCCGTGGCTCCTTCGACAGATCGTCGAACACGTTGATCCGGTGCGTGCGCCCCTCGGGGTCGAACGGGTTGAAGACGAACACCGCCTGGCCGCGCGACGCGCGGTAGCGCGAGGTGATCGCGAAGTTTTCACCTTTGATGTCGAGCACGACGCAGTTCTGGTCGTAGGAGAGCAGGGTAGGGATCACGACGGACACGCCCTTGCCGGCGCCCGTCGGCGCGACCAAGCCGATCGACTCGAAGCCTGCGTAGGTCAGGTACCGCTTGCCGAACTTCCCGACGACGACACCGTTCGAGCCGAGCAAGCCCGCACGCTTAATCTCGGCGAGCGTCGCGAAACGTGCGTCGCCGTGCTGCGCACGCGTCTTCCTCAACGCGATCGCGGCACCCAGGCCGAGTGCCAGCGGGATGCACGCCGCACCGACGGCGGCGGCGAGCAGCTGGTGACGCGCGTTCGGATCCTCACTCCACGCCTGCCAGTACGTCCACCAGGTCGTGAGGTCGACGGTACCGAGCGGGTTAACCTTGTTCGTCACGAAGAACAGCGCGCCGGCGAGCCACACGGCCCCGAGCATCGCGCCGCCCGCGAGCAGCACGCCGACGGCCACGCGCGCACGGTCAGCGGCGCTCACGTGGCCACCTGCGCACACTTCTTCGCGGGATCGAACCAGATCTCGGAGATATGCCGGCCGGTACCACCGACGACGTCGTTGTGGATGTGGACGACAACGTCAATGACTGAGAACAGGAGCCGCTGGATCACCTCGTACGGGAGCACCCGGCCCTGCGCGCTCTGCAGCACCATCAGCGCCAGACGTTCGAACGCGAGCTCGCAGGAGCCTGCGTGACAGCTCGTGATCGAACCGCCGTGTCCGCTCGCAGCGACCGAGAGGAAATCGAACGTCTCGCCACCGCGCAGCTCCGCGAGCATGATCCGCGTCGGTTTCATCCGCAGGCATGAGCGCAGAAGCGTCGTGGCTGTCACCGCGGACTTCATGTCCCGATCCTCGGAGCGGTAGAAGAGGTGCACCCGGTTCGGGTGTGTCCCCTCCATGAAGAGTTCCGGCGTGTCCTCGATCGTGATGATTCGCTGCTCGGGCGGAACCTCGCCGATGAGCGAGCGCATGAACGTCGTCTTGCCGCTGCCCGTCTCGCCCGCGACCACGATCACGCGCTCGGTCGCGACGGCACGCGAGAAGAACTCCCGATGCCGCCCCTCGCGCTTCAGCGCCAGTAGCTCCGCCTCGTCGCGCGTGATCTCGCCATCGACCGGCACGACGTGGTCGAAGAAGCCTTGCGCGCTGTAGTCGTCGAGACTGAACGCGTCGCGCGTGGGTTTCCTGATCGTGACCGACACCGTGCCGTCCTCGCACGCCGGAGGTCGGACGATCTGCACGCGTTCACCGCGCGGGAGTACCGCCGAGAGGATCGGGCGCGTATCGGACGAGTCGTCGTCGCAGTAGCGCGCCACGGCGGTCGCGAGCGCGAGCAGGTGATCCAGATCCAGCTTTGGCGCCTCGTGCCTGGTCCACATGCTCCGCGACTCGCACCAGACCTCGTGCGGGCGGTTCACGCAGATTTCGGTCACCGCGTCGTCGGTCAAGTACGCATCCGCGAACGCGATCAGATGCAGGACCGACAGTGCCTTCGGCGGCACCAGCCTTGTCGGCATCATGGCGGCGCTACCGGGCGACGACATCGTAGACAGACCGGAAGTCGAGATCTCTCGCGACGTAGATACCCACGCGCGCGCCCTGGTCAACGGAGATGGTCGGCGGGATGTTGACCGTTTGGGAAAGCACCTCGTCGATCACGCGAGAAGCGGCACCGGCGCTGCCCGAACCGACGTTGACCTGCGTGTCGGCATCGCGGCTACTGGTCACCGCGGCGCTGGCCACATCGTCGACCAGCGATAGGAGGATCGCTCCACCGAAGCGTGTCCAGAAGTGTGTGTCGACCTCTCCGGGGATACCGGACGCCCCGAGCGCATCGGTGGCAGGCGAATCGAGATCGACGACCACACCCTCTGGAGTCTTCACTCGGGACCAGAGCACGAACACGCGGGCAGTGCCCTGTTGCACGTTGCTCCGGTACTCGCCTGTCACGAGCGAGCCGCGCTCGAGGAGGAGGATCTTCCCGCTGTCGCTGTAGACGTTCCGGGTGACGGCGCAGGCAGCACCACCAGGCACCGAGGTGATGATCCGGGTGCGCAGCACGCAGTCGATCATCGTTCCGCGCGTGATGAGCAGGTTCCGATCGCTCAGCTGGCTCGCAAGCGTCGCCTCCAGCGGCGTCGGTGTGAGCCGGGATTCGAGCGAACCCGGCGGAGTGCCTACGCCCTGCTCGCCGAATCCGAAGCCTGCGCCTCCGTCTGGTACCGCGGGCGGCATTGCAGGGGCGGCTGCGGAGGATGCGATCATCATCGATCCAGCACCACGGTCCAGGACGGGAGCCGACGGCGTGACAGTTGCTTCGGGAAGGGGAGGGCGGGGCGCTGCGCTGATGACCGTGATCGGCTCGGGTGCAGGCACGTATGTCGGCGAAACCGAGGCGACCATGTTGTCCGGAGCGGGCCCGGGTTCGGGTTCAGGTGCCGGCGGGAGCTTGAAGGACTTCGCCGGCACGGAACTCCTCAGATCACGTGTGCCGCGCGCCTGGTCGTCCTCTGCCACATCGTCGGCCTGCATCTGCCAGTAGGCCCAGGCGCTCGCACCGGCGGCTGTGACGAGCAGCACCAGGCCGACCACGCCTCGAACGACGCTGCTCGGGCCTCTGCTTCCGGGTGTCGGCAAGCCACGCTCGCCGTCGAGTACATCAGGACCTTGTGCGGTCATGGCGCGACCCTCTGAATTCGGCGTAGACCAGGTGCAGCGGCGCCATCGACAGGTGGCAGGCCCTCGGGGTCGTACGCGTTGTTGTGGACCGAGATGACCGCTCGGCCGAGGCGCAGCACGAACTCTTCGGCTACACGGTCGACGACGAGCACGTCATCGCGTGCAGGGTCGCTGTGCGTATTCGTCGTGCCTTCGCCGCCGTCGGCACCGATGACGAACACCGCCGGCATCTCGGTGTTCCCAGGGAACCGGAAGTAGGTGAACCGACCATCGTCGTAGGCCATCGACGGCGCGATCGCTTTCGAGCGCTTGCCGATCGCCATCGAGTAGTCGCTGTTGCGCGGCGCCGGCAGTCGATCGACGACTGCCTGCATGGCCTCCCGGCTTTCCTTCTCGGCACGCGCCTGGCGCTCCCGGGCAACCGTTTCGCGCGGGTACTCGAACTGCACGCGGTACGGCGTGCTCGAATCGCCCGGCGCGAGCAGGCGCAGTTCGATGTCGTACAGCCGCGCCGAGGTCGTGACGACAATGTTCGTGTCCCACACGCCGGGCTCGGGCGCCCTCGCCGGCGCCTCGCCCCGGCCCGGGATCGACAGCGGACGGATGAGCAGCATGTTTCGGGTCGGCACGATCTCCCAGGCGTCGGGCAGGCCGGTAGCGACCCCGTTCTCAAGGATCGTCTCGCCCGGCTCGAACACGACCCGGCTCACGTAGCCGGCGCTTGCGCCCACGACGACCACATCGCCCTCGTTGTAGTTCGCGTACTGGATCCGATTGTCGTAGACGCTGCCCTGCGGCAGATCCACAGCGTGCACCGTGGCGGCGGCAACGAGAAGCACGGCGCCGGTGGCGAGCCGGATCACGAGCCACCTCCGAGAAGTTCGGGGTCGACGCGGTAGCTCGTCACGCGAAAACCGAATGGGTTAATCAGTCGCGTCGATGCACGGATCGAGAGCGAGGTATCGTAGGTGTAGCCGATCGTTGCAACCCACGTCGTCACCTCGGCAGAGCCTGCCCCGGTGCCCCGCTCCGTCGTCTTCTGGAACCGCACCGTCGCGGACGAGCCGTCGCCGAGCACGACGCTTACGATCTCGACGGTCGCCCGAACCTTGTCGCCCCAGACATCGTCGAGCGCATCGTCACCGGTGAACTGGGCGGCGTAGTCGGCACCCACGTCCCGTGCCGACATCAGCCCGACGCGGTTGTAGTCGGCTTCGATCGTGTACCAGTCATAGGTCTCGCGCGATCGGACGTACTGTGCGAGCCAGTACTTGTCCTGCACCTCGTCGCCGGAGACGTTCACGTCGTCCAGCAAGGTGATGATCTCGGGTATGCCGGTCGCCTCGTCAACGCGATAGAGGAAGGGCTGTACCTCCTGTTGGGACGCGACGAACGCGACGGCGGCCACGGACAGGACGGTCGTTGCCCCGAACGCCGCAGCGACCCACCAGGCGCGCCGTGTCGACTGTTCCAGCTGCAGCGTGCGCGATGCATCCCACTCCATCGCGCGACCGAAGTAGTCGTCACCCGTCGTCTCGCCCTTGTCCAGGCTCACCGGCTGCTCTAAGGCAGGTGTCGTGGTGCTGTTCATTTCGATGCCTTGCCCCCTTTCGCCCGGCCCCAGTTCTTCCCGGCCTGCTGCAGCACGTGCTGTCGGTAGGCGGGGTTCGCGACCGTGTTGCCGGCGACCAGGTGATTCATGCGCCGAGCGGAAGTCATCATTCCGCTCTCCAGATCGCGCCTCGTCGAACGTGGGTCGACGATGTCCCGAGCGGTGCTCGCGCCACCCGTGATCATCCGAGCCGGTGACGCCATGTGACGAAGCGTCATCGCAGCGCTCGACATGCCGCCCGCAAGGCCTGACGCCATACCGTTTGCCTGCAGAATGATCCACCCGAGAATCAACGACAGAACGAAGATCTGCAGTGCGGCGACGATCGGATTCTGACCTCCGTCAAAGTCGGCCTGGTCGATGAACGCGGTGAAGGCTGCCATCGCGAACGTCATCACGACTGCAAGGATCACGATGACGAGCGTGTAGTTCAGAACCTGGGCGACCCACTTGTCGAAGAAGCTCGACACCGCCGGGAAGATGAGCGTGATCAGAAACAGCGGACCCAGCGCGAACATGATCGCGAGGGCGAACTTCGCGACGATGACAACGCCCGCCCCGAGTGCGGTGATGGCAACCGTGCCCGCCGCAACGACGCTTCCGGCGATAACCCAGCCGATCGCAGACCCGATGTTGAAGCCCGCATTGTCGGCCGCCGCGAAGCAGCGAGCGACGATCTCCAGTCCCTGGCCGAGTGACTGGTCGAGCAGCTGGTAGATGTCCCTCGCGCTCTGCCCGGACGTGTTGAGCGCTTCGGAGAGCATGCCCTCGAAGCCTGTGAACAGGTCCATCACAAAACTCGAATACGCACCGATCGAGAGCGCGATCGAGGTGATGATGACGATCTTGAACGCCTGCTTTGCGAAGATCTCGATCGGGCGTTCGATGAAGCCGCCGACAATGGCGAATCCCGTGACGAGCACATAGATGATCACGGAGAACAGGACAAGCGTGTTCAGCGCAAGCATCAGGCGCCCAATCGTCGGGTTCAGGAACGCATCCGTCGCGGCCGTCACGGTGCCACCGATGAACTGGAAGACCATAGGTTGCATCGGTCAGCCCCCGGGGATGTCGACGACGATCACGCCGCTGCCCTTCGTCGCAGCCCACGTCTGCCGCTCTCGCGCAGCGGTGGCGTTGACGCAGTTCGGCGCCGTCGCGAGCTCGCCCGGATTCTCTTCGCACCGTTCGATCATCGCGACACGCTCGGATTCGTGCGCGCGGTACCAGTCGACCGTCTGCACGACCTCGATCGGTGCCGGCGTCTCCACACGGTCACAGCCTGGGAGCAGCGTTGCGAGTACCGCCACCACCATCACGTGTCGCATGCTCACCCTCCGTCTCCGAACGACAGTGGGGCGACGTCGATCACATCGCGGTTCGACCAGGTGCGCGCCTCGATCTCACGCTGGCGCTGCTCTCCGATCCGGTCCTCGGCAGCGGACGCCATTTCGTAGAGCTGCAGCTTCAC
This sequence comes from Endocladia muricata, assembly GCA_032356245.1. Taxonomy (NCBI): domain Eukaryota; phylum Rhodophyta; class Florideophyceae; order Gigartinales; family Endocladiaceae; genus Endocladia; species Endocladia muricata. The sequence continues at coordinate 11,029 of JAUKWC010060495.1, read as the reverse complement.
CGCCTCGTTCTGCAGGTTCGTCTGCTCGATCGCGATACGCGCTTGAAGCTCCGCGATTCCCTTCGGATCCACCGTCGTGTCAATCCTCTGCATCAGGCCGTCGATCTGTTCAAGACGCTCCTCGGCAAGCCCGTAGGCGTCGAGGGCGTAGCCTTGATCCTGTGCAGGCTTGACCGCGCGAGCCTCGCAGCTGAGCCGCTGATCCTCGTCCGGTAGGTCGGTGCAGGCGTCGAAGACCTTGTTCGACTCGTAGATGGTGGTCGCGGCACCGGAGAGCCCGGCGTAGCCGCCCCGCCTGATGTCGCGATACACGTCCTGCCATTCCTTCGGCAGGTAGCGGCGCACCGCTGGGTTGTTCATGACCTGGCCGAGATTTCGGGATCCTGTCAGTGCGTCGTACTGCTGACGCATCTTGTCGATCTGTTTCGTCATCTGGTCGTACTGAGCCTTCCACTTCAGCGCGATCTGCACGTAGTTCGTCGCCTCCGCGACCAGGTTAGCCACGTCGGTGGTCGGGATCTGGGCGTGGGCTATCGAGCTCGAGCAGAGCAGTGCGGCGATCAGGGTTCGACGTGCTTTCATGGCGTTGCATCCTCTGGAGACGGGCGGCCGCATCGCGTGCGCGGCGGCGCTGGTGGAATACCGGGAGCCAGTCATCGGGGTCGTCCCCGACATCGGCGATCACTCGATCGAGCAGCTCGTTGTTCTCCGTGCTGCCCGAGAGCACGGCGAGGTCATCGTCGAAGCCTGCGAGATCGAGCCGGGCGATGACCGAACGCCGTCCCTGGCGAAAGGCGGTCTTCAGCACGAACGTGCGCGACTGCGCCGGTAGCTCGCGCACGGTCTGGTACTCGGTCTCGGTCAGCCCGAAGCCGTTGACGTACTCGTCGCGGATCGCGAGCGGGTTCGGCAGGTAGATCTCGGTCGCGACCTGCTGCACGAGCTCGGCGGCGACAGCTGATTCGAGCAAGGAGGAGGGCATCTGCGTAGCGAAGACACCCAGGCCGTTCTGCTTACGGATCGTCAGCTGCTTGTTCTTCGCGAAATCGGCGAACGCTTCGTCGTCGACCCACTTCCATGCCTCGTCCATGAAGTACGGGAACCGCCGCCCGTCCATCGCCTGCTCGATGCGATGCAACAGGTACAGAGCGATCGGGGTGCGGATGTGCGCGTCATCCAGGAACGACGTGCCGTCGAAGCCGTACACGCGGTGCGTGTCGAGATCGACCTCGTCGGTGTCGCAGTCGAGCACCCAGGCAAGCGACCCTTGCTTCCCGGTACCGTCGTCGGCGCACCACCGCGCGAGCCGCTTCACGACGCTGTTCTCCCGATCGCGGCCCTCGGTCATGTTCTGCAGGAGCGTCGACAGCCTGCGCGCCGACTTCGGCATCCGCATCGTGGCCGCGACCGCGTCCCCGATCCGCCGCTCGTCGCTTGTCGAGACGCTCGCGCCGTTTCGAGTGACGAGCACCGCGACCAAGGACTCGAGAAAGTGCCGGTTCGCAGCAGTCGACTCGAGCTGGAACGGATTGAAGCCTGTCGGCACACCGTTCTGAATCGCAAGGTACTTGCCCCCGATCGCCTGAATCGCGATCCGCGCACCGCGGTCCTTGTCGAAGAACACGGTGGTCATGGGCGCGCTCGTGAACTTCTGGGCTTGCGCGAGCAGGAAGTTCAGCAGTACCGTCTTGCCGGACTCGGACTGCCCGATGACTCGCAGGCTGCCGAGGGGGAGCGAACCGAACCGATCGTCGTCGTCGGATGCCTGGTGGAAGTTGAAGTAGAGAGGGGCGGACGATGGTGTGCGGAACATCGTGACGGCCTGGCCCCAGGCATTGCCCTCACGCTTACCCGTGACGAACCCGTGCAGCGCGGTCAGGCTTGCAAAGTTCAGGCTCGTGAGCGACGCGACACGTGGCCGGTACTGCCAGTTGGCGGGCAGCTGCGCGAACCAGGTGCCATCGAGCGCGGTCGAGGCAAGCGTCGTGAAGAATCCCTGATCCTGCATCAGGGTCGCGGCCTCGGCGGTGTCCCGTCGCGTGCTGGCCACCGACTCGCCCAGCACCATCAGCGAGAAGTGGTACTCGCCGAAAGCGAACCGCCCTTGCAACAGGTCATCGATCGCCTCGAGGATGCCTGCCTGTTGCGTCGCGCTCCCGTCGCCGGAGTTCTTCAGCATGTTCTTCTGACGTGTCATCCGCTCGCGTGCGGCCTGCCGGTCGCTGAACGAGAACGACTGCGTGGCGATGAACGGGAAGTCGCTGTAGAGCAGACCGTCGAGCATCCCGGGCGCGGTGTGCTCCGGGTAGTCCTTGATCTCGATCGCCTGGGCGTACCGGGTGCGGGTCGCCTGGCGAATCTCGAGCGTCTCGATGCCGGCGTAGATCCACGCCGAGCCGAGCGCCTCGTTGAGCGGTGCGGTCGGCACGCGCACTTCCTGCCAGTGCCCGGAGGTCAGGAACTCCAGAAACGAGAGCAGGTGCGAGAAGCGGGCGCCGGCCCGTTCGTAGGTGATGAGACGCTCAACGCCATACACGTCGAGGCCGGACTCCACCTGTCGCGCCAGTTCTTCGAGCGACTCGATTGCCTGGCGCTGCTCGGCAAGAATCGCGTCGAGCGTGCGTCGGCCCGCTCTCGCGAAGACCCGTGCAGCCTTCGATACCCGCGGGCGGTAGACGAGGGTCAGGTAGTGGTCGGTGCGCATCATCTCGTGCGCATCGAGCGATTCCCGGTAGCGCTCGTCGAGCCCGCGTGTGAACGTGTCCGGGAACTCCGCGTCGAGTAGCCCAGTTGTTGGGCGTCGGATGGTGTGCACCCAGATCGAGACCTTGCTCGATCCGATCGAGCGCAGCAGCATGTTGAGCGCCTCCTTGCGCGTGATGATCTCCTCCGGATCAGCCGTCTCGTACGGGATGCCCTCGACATGCCAGGTCGTCAGGAGATCGCCGTCGTGGGTGGTGATGACCGTCGGTGAGACGTGCGCGCTGTAGGGCACATACTCGGCAACGAGCCGCTCGCCACGCGCGGTCGCGTCATGCTTCATGCGAGCGGCCATCAGCGGCGCTGCCTGCCGATCGCGATCGGGCTGTAGGCCGAGGCGCCCCAGAACCTGCGGGTTCGGTCGAGGTTGCGCATCCGCATCCGGAAGCGCACCGCGAGGAGCCGGAACACTTGATCGTCCTGCGCCGTCGCGAGACGCATCACGAGCAGCGCCGGAAAGATCATGCCGAGCGAGAGGAGAAAGCCCGGGCCAGAGCCGACGAGCGATGCGCAGAGCACACCTGCGCCGACCGTGCCCCCGAACGCGAACACGGGGATCCCGAGGAATGACGCGGGTCGCGTCGCCCCCTTGTAGACCGGGTCGCGGTCCATGTCAGGCGGAACCGGGCATCAGGTAGGAGCCGATGGCAACCGCAGCACCGGCAATGAACCCACCGATCGCGACGTTGGCAATCTGACGCCCGGTTCCGACGTTGAACACGAACATGATGCCGACGATGATCAGCGCGATGACGACGATGATCGGCGCGGCGGTTTCGAACACGCCTTGCCAGTCGGCGAGGGCGTCGTCGAGTTCGGGTAGGCCTTGGGCGCGTGCTGGAAATGCACAAGCGGCCAGGACGGTGGCGGCGAGGGTGCGACGAGCGGCCGTCCAGAGGGTTCGTGGGGTCATGCGAGTAGGCTCCGTATCAGGATTCGCCACCAAGACCTATCCGGGCGGCAACCCAAGCATAACCCTGCAACTACCAAAACGATCGTTTTGGCATGTTTATTTAGCCTATTCTGGTTCCATCCTCCTGAGGACGCGCTCGACGTAGCTGGAGCCGTCGCCGCCATCCGGTCGGAAGCCTCGCTCGAAGCCGCCCGAGTAGTAGCAGGAGAGCGCCGCCCGCACCCCGGCTTGCGGGTCCCGATCGACGATGGCGCGGGCATAGCACTCGCCGAGAATCGCAGCGCCGGCCGCGAGGTTCTGGCAAGGCTCAAAGGCCTGTTCAAGCGTGAGCTGGTAGGCCTCGAAGTTCCTGCGATTCACCTGGGCGAGTCCCACGCTGTAGTTCCATCCGGACGCCTCGAGCGCGCGGGCTGTTGAGAGCGCCTCGGCAAGGCTGTCGGGCTGGCGCTCAAGACGTCCGTCGACGACGCCGATCGCGTAGGGGTTGCCGGAGGACTCGACCTCGACCAAAGCGGTCATCGTCTCGGGCGCAACGGTCGGTGCGCAGCTCGCGAGCAGGGCGACAAGATCCAGCACGGTAGTCCGATCTCCTATTGATCGGCTACCAGCGTACCCTTATTGGTCAGAGAGAGATTGGTCCGGACCGGTCACCAGCCGCGGCAGGGGTCGGCACGCCTCGGTGAATCGTCAGCGTCGGATGATCGACAACCTCGCACAGCAGAGCGTTCAGCTTCTCGAGGTTCTGGAACATGCGAGGGCTGGTGCGCTCGCGACGCGTGGCGAGGTACCACTCCTTCTTCCGGTGGCCATACAGCGTGAGAACGACGAAGTACTCGCCCTCCGGGGTCTGCATGACGTCGGTGGAGGTGACCATGCCTCGGGAGGCGTAGTCCCGCATCTCAGTCTCGGTGACGGTGTTCTCGCGGCCAACGGGATCGAGCACGACGGACATGGAAAGGCCTCAGTTGGCGCAAAATAGAAGTCCGTGACTATAGTCCAGTGACGAAGCGGAAACGAATCGCTACGTCGGATAGTTGACGAACGGCTAGGTCGACACTCGGGATCCCTCTCGGGCGAGACCCTGAGGAGTAGACCATGCGATACATCGACACCTTCGTTACCACCACCGCCATGGCCGCCATCCGCGGTGGCATGGCTGTCGCGACCGGTCTCGTCTGGCTGCAGCTCGCGATCCTCGCGACCCTCGTCACAGGTGGGCTCGGCTTGACCCTGTACGCGCTGCTGACCTGAGAGGGGTTGACAGGTGACAGATTCGGAACGGGACGGCGAGATCAAGAGGACGTTCGTCGAGAGCACGAAACGACAGCGTGCTTACTGGACGCACCTCATGCTGCAGGAGAAGCGGCGGACGGGCGACAGCACGCTGAACCTCAGCACGTGGATCATCCGGCAGCTGCCCGATCCGGATGGAACAGAGGGTCGGCAGGAGGAGCGTCAGGGTCACCGTACCTAGGTATTCTGTAATGCTCTAGAGGCTCTAATCACTCCAATGTACCTAGGTACATTGTTATAATGGCAGCACGCCCCGAGCAGTCGGGGTGCCGACCCGGCGGTACCGGGCAACAGGAAAACCAAGATGACCATCACTACCTCTCAGCAAGCCATTCTCCGCCGCGCCTCCCGCATCATCGAATCCGAGATGCGCTCGGCCGACGTGACGGCGTTCAGCTCGCCGAGCATCGTTGTCGACTTCCTCCAATACCGCATCGGCCTTCGTCCGAGCGAAGTCTTCGGCGTGCTCTTTCTCGACAGCCGTCATCGTCACTTGGCGTTCGAGGAGATGTTCCACGGCACGATCGACTCGGCTGCGGTGTACCCCCGGGAGATTGTTCGCCGCGCGCTGGAACACAACGCTTCAGCACTCATCGTCGCCCACAACCACCCGAGCCACGTGTGCGAGCCGAGCGATACCGACGTTCGCTTGACCCGCAAGCTCGTTGACGCGCTCGCATTGATCGATGTCCGGATCCTCGATCACGTGATCGTCGGCGGGAACAACCACACGAGCCTTGCCGAACGCGGCCTGATGTAAGCCAACCCCAGGGCCAGGGATGGCCCGTTCTCCTTTCTCATCGACCTACGAGGCGAACCCCATGAGCATGACGATGATGACGATCCACGGTTTCCGGTTCGGGTTGGAGATGACCGGCTGGAACAGTGACGCAGGACGAGAGACGGCCGCGATGACGCTGATGGTGGAGCTGCAGGAGCTCGGGCCGGATTCGGTGAGCGCGCTGCACCAAGCGATGACCGCAGGCAGCTACGAGGATCATCCGGAGCTCGCGAGACAGATCGAGAACCTGGCGAGAGATCGAGCCCTTGACGCATGCCACCAGCTGACGAGCTCGGCATGCTCGGTCGGGCTCTTCCCGGCACGGTCGAACGGCGGTGCGTCTGGAACACCGGTCACGCTGCACTGAGACCACGACATGAGCGAGAACGGGGCGCCGGCCGAGACACGGAACGCACGCTCAAGGGCGAAGAAACGCGCTGCGGGACTCGTGCCGAAAGAGGTCTGGATCCACAGCAGCCGAACCGAGGAGTTGAAACGAGCCGTCGCGCGACTGCAGTCGCCGGTAGCAGGCGCCCGGACTAACAAGGCCTGAACCCCACCACCACCGACCCGGCGATACCGGGCACCAGGACACCACCATGAAGACCAACCGCATGACGTCGACCCGTTGCACGCTTGTCGTGATGGCACTCCTTGTCGGCGCCGGCTGCGCCAGCGATAGCGGCAGCGGACGGCCCGCCGGTGGCGCCGAACCGGACACCGACGCAGTCGCGCTCCGCGCCTCGCTTTCGAGCGCGATGTCGGGCAACCAGGTGGTCCGCTACGACGTCGCGTGGACTACCCTCGCCGAGGGGTCAGCCGTTGGCCCTGGGGAGATTCGGCTGTTCTACTCCCGGCGCATCATCCCGGCCACGAACCGAGCGTCGGGCGATGACCAGGCCGAGGGCGACTACTGGAACCGCGAACATATCTGGCCCCAGAGCTACGGGCTCGAAGGCACCGCCGCACGCACCGACCTGCACAACCTCGTGCCCGTCGACCGGACCGTCAACTCCTCGCGCGGCAACAAGTACTTCGACGAGGCCGGCACTCCGCACCACGAGTGCACGCTCTGTCGCGTGTCGGGTGAGGCCTGGGAGCCGGCGTCGGAGGTGAAGGGTGACGTCGCACGGATCGCCTTCTACATGGATGTGCGCTACGAAGGAACGGGCATTGACGACGTGCCCGACCTGCTGCTCGCCGACACGGTCGATGCGGACGCGGCGCGTTTCGGACGCCTCTCAACGCTCGTACGCTGGCACTGCGCAGACCCCGTTTCCGCCGAGGAGGTGCAGCGGCATGAGGCGGCTTCGGGTGTGCAGGGCAATCGCAACGCCTTCGTCGACGCACCGGAGCTTGCGGGAGACGTCTACGGGTTCGTGTGCGACCGGTACATCTGATCGATAGACTCTGCGACTTTCTTCCTCTTTTCCAACTCGGACCGACCGACACTATGCCCGAGGCCGAAACGCCGGCGCGGTACCAAGCCTCCTTGCCGGGACTCTGCATGCTCGATGAGGAGATCGGCCGGCTCGCCGACGCCGGTGCGGAGGAGCGCGGCGCAATATTCACGCGGGTCGAGGTCGTCGATTTCATGCTCGATCTGGTCGGCTACACCGTGGACCGCCCACTTCACAAGCTCCGAATTCTCGAACCTTCGTTCGGCGACGGCGACTTCCTGCTTGTCCTGATCGAGCGGTTGCTGACGTCGTGGCGGAAGCACGCGGAGGGGCCCCGAGATTTCACGGACCTCATGGACTGCATCCGCGCGGTGGAGCTGCACCGTGCATCGGTCGCCAGCACGCACGCGAAGGTCGTCGCAGTGCTGATCAGGAAGGGAGCCGACACCGAGGTCGCTGTGCAGCTCGCCGGTACCTGGCTGATCTCTGGCGACTTCCTGATGACCTCACTCGATCCTGTGTTCGATCTAGTGATCGGGAACCCTCCCTACATTCGACAAGAGTCAATCCCGGACGTGCTCTTGTCGGAGTACCGACGCAGATACCGCACGATCTACGACCGCGCCGACCTCTACGTCGCCTTTATCGAACGCTCCCTCGACCTGCTGCAAAAAGGCGGGGCGCTCGCCTTCATCTGCGCTGACCGGTGGATGAAGAACCGTTACGGTGGGCCGCTTCGGCAGATGGTCGCCGAACGGTTCAACCTTCGGACTTACATCGACATGGTCGGTACGAACGCCTTCCACACCGAGGTGTCCGCGTACCCCGCGATTACGGTGATCGCGAGGGAAAAGGCAGGGCCGACCCGCGTCGCTCGCCGACCCGCGATCGAGCGCAAGGCATTGCACGCGCTCTCGAAGACGCTGGTAGCGGAACGGACGCCGCCGGTAGGAGATACGGTCAAGGAGGTACCGGGCGTCGCGTTGGGAGCTGAGCCTTGGATCCTGGAGAATTTCGATCAGCTTGCGGTCGTGCGCCGGCTAGAGGCGAACTTCCCCGTCATCGAGGATGCCGGCTGCAAGGTCGGTATCGGGGTCGCGACCGGTGCGGACAAGGCCTACATCGGCCTCTACGACGAGCTCGATGTCGAGTCGAGCCGGAAGCTTCCGCTTGCGATGACGCGAGACATCGGATCCGGCACGACCGAGTGGCGTGGCTACGGCATCGTCAATCCGTTCGAGGACACCGGCAAGTTGATCAATCTAGATGAGTACCCAAGGACGAAGCGGTACCTTGAAGCGCGAAAGGATCAGATCGCGGGGCGTCACGTCGCGAAGAAGGCACCAGCGCGCTGGTATCGCACGATCGATCGAATCACTCCATCGTTGGCCGCGCGTCCAAAGCTGCTGATTCCAGACATCAAGGGCGAGGCGCACATTGTCTACGAGGACGGCGAGCTCTACCCACACCACAACCTGTACTTTATCGTCTCTGACGAGTGGAATCTGAAAGCTTTGCGTGCCGTGCTCCTCTCTGGCATCGCGCGCCTGTTCGTGGCTACCTACTCGACACAGATGCGCGGCGGCTTCCTACGCTTCCAGGCGCAGTACCTTCGGCGTATTCGCGTCCCTCGGTGGGAGGACGTGCCAGAGGATCTGCGCGCCGACCTGATAAACGCTGCGGAGGCGGATGACGCGAAGCGCTGCATGACGCTAACGGCTCGTCTATACGGTCTGAGTAAGGAAGAACTGGCCGTCGTGAATGGCAAGCCCGACTGACCACGAGAAGAGCGCCATGACGATTGATCTTGCCGATTACGACGAGAAGACACGCGAGGCAGTGCGCCTGTTCTGGGGAGCTCGGGACAGCTCTGCGCAGAAGCAGCTGGACATCGGAAAGGTTGATGCTGGCCAGCGTGGGAGCGTCACAGGTGGGAAGACGATGGATGGCTTCCTCGCTATCATGGTCGATGTCGTCCAGGCGAACGGCCTGCCGAATGCCGACATCCATTTGCAGCAGCGACTGCTGACCCTCCCGGGGTTCTTCCGCCCAACAAAGCTGTGGGACATGCTGATCATGAACGGCAGCCACCTCGTGGCAGCCTTGGAGCTTAAGAGTCAGGTAGGTCCATCGTTCGGCAACAACTTCAACAATCGATGTGAGGAGTCTATCGGCACAGCGTACGACTTCGCAACTGCCTACCGGGAGGGCGCGTTCGGCGAGTCTCTAAATCCCTTTACCGGCTGGCTGATCCTCGTGGAAGACGACCCGCGATCACGCTCCCCAGTAGCTAACAAAGCACCCCATTTTCCAGTGCGCGATGAGTTCAAGAACACGTCCTACGCCATGCGATATGACCAGCTCTGTCAAAAACTTGTGCGGGAAAAGCTGTACTCAGCGGCCGCCGTGATCATGTCACCGCGCGAGGCAGTAACGACCGGTGATTATGTCGAAATGAGCAACATAACAGGACTACGTGCGTTTTTTAGCGGGCTTGCCGCTCATGCTGCTGCTGAAAGCGCAAGATCCGAGAACAAGTAAAAATATTTAATTACAAATAATTAAACGGTGGCTACAGTAAAATTAAAAATACTTTTTCAAGCTATGCTTAACTGTTTATTAAGTAGCGCAAAAGAAGACATGGCTTGTAGAGATTGTGTATTTTTATATCCCAGTCGTGACGCTTGAACGTAAATTTCCCATTCTCACTTATTTTTCCAGGCCACGTTTTTTCACCCTTCTCTAAAATAGATTTTTTGGTGGCCCAACCAACCATTAAAACTCTAGGTGAATTATCTAATGGTACTTTAGATTCTACTTCTAGAAATACTTGAAGAAATTCATCGACGGTTCCTTTGCCAAGGTTGACGTTATAATGCTTAGGTGGTGGAAAAGGACTGGCAGAACCTCTTTTCTTTGTTTTCACATCGAGCTGCACGCCACCAACGATAAAATCGTCTTCTTCAACTTTTACCGTGTAGTCTTCTCGAAAGGGTGTGTGAGTTGGCGTTAAGCCTTTAGCTACGAGCCAACGCTCGAAAATAGCCTCACCGTACTTACCTTTAAAGTGTGAGAGAAAATCATTACCTTCCTCAGCAGCTGGCGTTACGTGTGACCCGGGTAGCTGCGAGTGGTCATAGATACGCTGCGCGAAATTCTTTGCTTTCTTAGTACAGTCATCTTCTGTAGACATTGACATGTAATCTTCTGTGGAGCGTACATACCGTTCTTCAAGTGGAATCATATTCTAGGTCAAGCGTACGTAGCGTGACTTCCTGAAGCCGCGTTGCGCTTAGCTTCAGGAGTGTTCGCCTGTGTGAAAAGATGATAGTGAGGTGTGGGTGAGATCACGTGCTTGGGCACCTTTCCAGTTCCTGAAAGGACGTGTTTTTTTACAGCCCGGCCGGTGCAGCGAGGCGGTCCACGGTGGCGACCAGTGTGGTCGGCTCCGGTGATCGACTCGCTGTCCTTAAGGCGACTGGAGGAAAGGAGGAAAGTCGCACGCTAAGCCCAGTCTTCCGACGCTGTCGGCTTCCTATGGGGTGTGAGCTATGCATCCCTAGCCTCGTCTGGCTTGGCTACTGGCAGGCATGTCCCACAATAGACAATCTGGGACACGGCGCTGCAGGTCGTTGTTTTCGCTGGCATCACTCGTCGAGCGGCTCGATTTCGCGCTACTCTAGTCCCACATCGAGCGATTTTCGACGAAACGGGACAGATGCCATGCAAGAGGTCGAAGCCGTCAAGTCGGCCGGGCAGCTCGCCCAGCTGGAGGCCCATCTCGGCGATCGCGGGGCGATCTATCGTGACGTTTGGAAGTTCGGCGTCAACACCGCGCTCCGCAGCACCGACCTCGTCTCGATCCCGATGGGCGACGTCCGT